>PVIH01015839.1:0-47996 GCA_004025045.1 Sigmodon hispidus
AAAATTCAGAGGGAAAGATGAACACAAAGAAAATATAGGTGTAGCAATCTTATTTGTATTTCTTCCCTTGATAAGCCATGCCTATCATTCTTATCCTCTGTATAGTTATTGTTAACTCTTCCACATTTTAAATTCTTTTTACTGTGTTTTTTTTTGATAAATACAAAATAAAGAAGGAAGAAAAAAAAAGAAAATAAATTTGGATACATTTCTGAATGTTATTATATTTCCTTGTGCAATAGGATGTATGGCTATATATGTATTACAATATGGCTTAAAAGCAAAACAAAAAAAAAAGAAAGGAAGGATTTTCATTTATCAGCCACTTGCCAGTTTAAGAGGAAACAGAACCAGTTGTTATAATATTGATACAAAATAGATACCAATAATTTTAAAATTTGTTAATTAAAATTGTAGTAATCATATTGTGTTGGGATGAGAAAAGTGGATCTGCCTGGAGCAGATGGATGCTGAATTAAGCCAGTTTGGGACCTTGGGACCTCCTGCCCTTGCTGGGAAGGAGATAAACTGATGGAGAAAAGAGTGACTGGGAGGGGGGTGAGGGGGAAGGGAGTCTGAACAAGGGGATACATGGATAAAAAAATATGACTTTATTCACAATAAAATAAAGCATAAAAAGATAACAAGGATACATTTACCTCAGAAAAAAAAGAAAGATAATACAAAGATTTCCCTTCCCGAAATGAAAAGATGAAGTCGTAAATTAAACTATAGGTAAATGAGGATTATTAAAAGACCCCAAATTTAGTAAAAGTAGGTAAAAACTGAGAAAGCATGCCTTGCATGTAAGGCTCCAAGCCCAATTGTAGGAGAATATGTCAGTTCTGTAGATATCCCCAGGAAAATAGAAAATAATGTGGTCACTATGCACTTAAGGGTATGTTCTCTAACCTGGCACATGTCTATGTTGTTTCCTCAAGCTGGGAAAGATCTGCCCACTGACATACCTAGTGGATGGTCAAAAGAACACAGACTAGGCAATGAATGCTCTATCTTTCACAGTAACCTGACAAGAAATATATGAAGACAAACAGCATTCTTACCTTTTTTTCTCCTTTAGGCAAATTATATTACAAATATAGTAGAATTTCTTTTCAAGTGCCAAAACACACAATTTTAGTGCCAACTGTACACAAATGTAAGTAATTAATTGGCTAATTTGTGTTCTAATTCAAAATTTACCTAGAAAGTCTAGAATGTAAATTTCAAGTGGGAAGGAGCTTAGTCCTACCTCAACTTGATATGTCATGCTTCTCTGACACCCATGGGAAGCCTGACATTTCTGAAGGAAAATAGAGAAAGAATGGATTGGGGGAAGAGCAGCAAGAAGTGATGAAGTGGAAATGGGAGGAGAAAATTGAAGCAAAACTACAGTCAGGATATAAAATAAGTGAAATAATTTAATTTAAAAAACAAAAAGAGTTAAAGCCAAGGGCTGATGTAAATATATGCTTGTTAAGTTCTCTGCCTCTGATAAGTTGGAGCCCCTCATTCTGGCATTTCATTTCCTTTTTTTTTCTCTATTTAGATATTTGTTTTTGTTTTTCATACAGAGAATTTATTTTGCCGTAACAGAACTTAATTTCAGAAACACATTGTAATAATTGAAAATCCAAAGGTCTCTTTTAAAATATATTTTAATTTTAACTTTAAATAGAGTATTAAAACTATAAATTTATGTAACTTATTGAAAATTATTACATAGTTAATTATTATTTTATGCATAAACACATTATATATGTTTTTTGCAATTAATTAAATTAATTATGTAAATAGATATTTTAATATTTATAAAAATTGGATTATAATTTTTAATTATAATTTTGTTTTTGATACATTTTGAAGATATTTAACAAGAACAGATAAAATTTCAACATATATTATCTAGAACCTATTAATTTCTGTTAATTTTTTATTTACTTAAATTTATTAATGTGTATTATGTGTTAATAAATATCCATGGAAATCCTTAGGATTGTTGACTGAATATGTGAAAATATTCTGTTGTCCTTGAATTCAGGTTCTTAAAATGTGTTAGTCCCCCTTTATTCTCAAATGTTGTCTCCCCAATATCCCATAGTGATTTTCTACCAGGTTGACCTAGCAATTGTGGCAAGCACAATTATAGAATCCTCACTTACCATTTTCTTGCTTCTTACTTCTCCCTTTTAATCTCTGGCTGAAGTATGAACTATTGGGACTCAATCTTAGTATAATCCCTTTATCATGGAGCAAAATGGATAATCATTAAAGGGTGCAAAAGTCTTACCACCTCAAATGTGGATAAGTGAATAAAAAGTTACATATTTTAAATATCATACTTAGACTTTTTAAAATTCTTCTATTCAAAAAATATAGTTATTTAAAGTTCAATCATTAAAACATAAATCCTGGTTCACTACTTCTCAAAAAATGACAGCAGTGTTTGTTCCTTTCTAATTCCTTTGCTCATTGTAGAAACTATGTGTTACTTCACCATTTAGTAAAGGTTGTATTCCTATGTTTGTTTCTGTGAGATCAATATTCTGTACACATTTTTGGTAATAAACTTTAACATGTCAGAAATATTTAAAAAGTTCTATTTGTTTCCTCTTTCATTTTATTGAAAATAAATTTTTTTCATAGGATATGATCTGATTAAATTTCCATTTCTTCTACTCCTGCAAGTTTCTCATGCCCTCTGCTCCCATTTGGATTCAATCCCGTTTTTTACTCTTCTTAGATTAAAATAGACTTTTAAGAGCTAGTAACAAAACATAACAAAATAAAATATAATAAGACAAGTTAAAACCATTACCTTAAATTTGGAAAAGGAAAGCCAACAAAAGGAAAAAAATTCCAAAAAGAGGCAACAGAAACAGATACTCACTTGTTCATACAACCAGAAGACCCATAAACATACTAAATTGAAATCTATAATATATATGCAGAAGGCAAGATACAGACCTGCATAGGCTCTGTGCTTACTTCTTTAGTCTCTGTTAGTTCATATGCACAGTACTTAGTTGATTCATAAGCCTTATTCTCTTGGAGACTTCTATCCCTATCCCCTCTGCCTTTTATATTATGGTTACCTCGTCTTTCACAGGGATTCATGATTTTGTAGATTTGATGGAGAGATCCGATATAGAGCTATGTTTCCTAAGGTCTCTCTCTGGCTAATGGCTCTGAAATTCATCTCATCTGCTGCAGGAAGTAACTTTTTGATGAATGCAGAATATAGCAGAATATAATAAGGGGTTATTTTATCACTATTTTTTAGAGTTGTGGTATTTTGTTTTCAGCTAAGTTTTTGGGTAGTCTATCTAGTCTATGCTTCTTAGTCACCCAAATGGTGTCAGGTATAGGTTCTATATCATGGAGCATGGCTTAAGTCATACGCAAGCTTTATTTTACTAACGTTTAGCATATGTTGCTGCCAGGACAAATTGTAGATCGAAATTCTTTTTATTCTTTTCTTGTAGCCTGCAGAGTAATATCCTGCACCAGAGAAAGTTCAACATGAAAATAGGGGTGAAAGTCCTATGTAGGTACCATCTTGACCTCTCCATGTTTAATTAGTTGATTGGCTGTTGTCTTCATCAATGCCTTCCACCATTAGTTTGTAAAAAGCAACCTACAATCTTTGGAACAATCTATATTGTTTGCTAACATGTATGGGACACTTTGGGACAACAAGTCAAATAAAGCCCTGTTACTATAACTTTGGTTGCAAAAGACGGACAGTTGCGACTCTGCCATCCTCTTTTTTGGAGACTATTAGAACCACTTATATATAGTTTAGTAGGTTCACATATTACATTATGTTTTTATATCATCCCTCTCTCCAGTGACCCTCAATACTAGTTGTCTGCCCTTGTTTTTTCTCAAGCCCATCTCCCCTTCCCCTTTCTACCTAATATTCACATGACTTTTAAATAAATTTTTTGCTTATTAAGATTATAGTACAGTTACTTACTTTAATGTCAAATAAGTATTTTTCCTTTAATCTATCTGCAAGTGTTTTATATTTTGACTTCCTTATCAAATAATACACAGCCAGTAGCTTCTAGTTTGTCTGGTGAATTTTCCCCAGCCTCTTCCAGTAGACAATATTTTCCCTGAATTCTATAGTTGTTTGTAGTTGGTTATATCTACTTAAAAGAGTGCATATATCATTATAAATAGATAATGTGATCTGAGTAAGAATGGTCCCCATAGTCTCCTATACTTGAATGTCTATTCTCCATTAGTGGGCTTTTTAGAAGTTGTAGCCTTAATGGAGAATTTAAGTCACTAAGGATAGGCTTTGAGTTTCTTTCATTTTTGTGATAAAGTGAATTGAATAATATAATTTTTATTAAGATGTAGTAATTTAATTGTTAAATTCTTGTATTAGTTTATGTTGTTATTAGTGTATACAGAATTCAGAGTTATTCATTGTTTCAAATAGTTATCATTTTCTTAGACTTCTAAGTATACTCAGATAGCAAAAACAGTTGGATTATTTGGTTAATTTGATATTATAGTGGGGATAGCCAAGTAGAAGTTCAATAATATAAATTAAAAATTTACTCTTTCAAATGATGTGAGAAAATTATCACCATATAACCCACACTTGAACTGAGAAAAGGAATGTACTCATTTAACTCAGTGCATCTCTGAATACAGGGCTCTTAAAAGGAAATGAATATCACCCTGTGTACTACTACAGAAGTGGTGTTCCTCATTGTAACTGCACTGTAAGAACAAGACTATGTGCTTTACTTTCTTATCTTCTACTTATAAGATTTCAATAAGTACACCACCTTGGAAACAGTATAGGACCTGTTGATATAGCTTCACCTGGAAAGATTGATCAAAATGAAATCATTTGTAGTATATATTTATTATTATCCAGTCAATTGTATGAAATAAATTTTAATTATATTCTTCCTTTTAAATTCCTACACTACGGGTCTGTACATTTATTGATGGTGTTGTTATGTGTATGTTTTACCAAGTCAATGACTGAAAGCAGTGGAAAGTTGAGCTTTTCAATGTGTATTATTAATTATTATTATTATTTTAAATACTGGTCTCCATTATTTCAGAAAGCATCAGTTTTACAGCTCATACTCTGAATTCTATTTTATTTTATTAAAAATAGGTTCTCATTCCTCCAGTTATCCCATGTGCTCTTCCACTTCTGCTCTCTTCCATTTAATTTCAGAAAAGAGCAACCTTCCAAAAAACAAAAACCAAACATAGCAAAATAATTTACACCAAAACAAGGCAGAACCCCTCATATCCAGACTGAACAAGACAAAACAAAAGGAAGAAAGTGAGATCTAAGAGTAGGCAAAAGAGGCTGAAAAACATTTACATCTTCTTGCAAAAACAATAAGCTAATAGCCATAAAATGCCCAGATTCATAAAGGCTCTGCGACTGAGACTTCAGTCTCCATGAGTCCATATGAGCCCTTCTTAATAAATTTAGTAGGCCTGGCACTCTCCATCTCCTCTGAATCCTGGAATTCACTCTGAACTCCCAGGGGAGGAATACAATGGAAACCTTTAAATTGGATGCTATATCAGCATAATATCTTACTGTGGGTCTCTGAACTTGTTTTCATCTGCTTCCAGAGAAACCTTCTCTGATGACATCTGAACAAGGCACCTGTCTATAGGTATAGCAGAATATCATTAGGATGATATCATATATCATATATACATACATGTATATATGTGTGTGTGCATGTGTGTGCACACACACACGCACGCACACACACACACACACACACATGCACACACACACACACACATTGTAGTCCTTATGAGACTTATAGCCTGGATCTCTGGGCTATTCTAGACATCCAGTAGTTTCAGGCATGGCTCCTTCTCATGAATAGGCCTCAAGTTCAAGCAGACATTAGTTCACCACTTGCACCAGTTCTGTGCCACCATTACAGTAGCACACATTGCATGAAGGTATGATTGCCCACCAAAACTTCTGTGTCTGTGTTGGTGACCAGGTCTGTATTGTCTTAGTGAGTAGAGTACTTTTCCACACCAAGAAGGTTAGAATGTAGTGAGAAAAGTTTTAGGAAAGGCACCAAATCAACCACCCTAGGTTCAATTATCTGTGTAAGTGTTTTTGACAATGGGGCTATGCTGTCAGTTTTCAGAGACAGAGAAGCTGTCTTAGCACCAAGACCTGGGTATGACCTAGTAAAGGATAAAGGTTCAGTTCCATTAACCCACATCCAGGGTTTTACAACTGCCTGAAACTCTAGTTAAAGGAAATATAGCAGTAGTTTCTTTCCTCTGCATGTACTTCACCTACATATTTCAATAAACTCATGCAACACACACACACACACACACACACACACACACACACACATTGATCAGTTACTACTAAATAAGTGTTTTAGTATGTAACAGTATACTACAAACTATGATACTCAGGAAAAGTGTAACCAGAATGAATTGACTGAAAATTTATGGGATCAATACCTACTTATAGAATGTGTAGAGGAGGTATTCAGATAATAGATGTACATACAAATATTTTTTATCATATTAGATTTAGTCTGACTTGGAGTAGTCTGTTTAATTCTCTTGCTTAATGAATTTTACTGCTTAGATTTCTCAAATGGCTCAAATATTTGTATATATAATATTAATATAAATATAATTTTGGATGTTAGAAGGTCATTTTTTTTCTTGTAACTGATAATCACAGTTTAAATAATTTTATGTTCAACTTCTTCCTGTGAAAATTGAATTAACTGATGCACTGTTCTTTTTAATATCTCATAGACTTTAAAATAATAGTTACTACTTCCTTGCAGCTAGAAAAATTAAAATGAACCATTCTAAAAGTGATATTCAGGCAGCTTTCTTATCCATTGGAAGCTATATGTCTTTTAAAATCTTAAGAATTCCCCTAGGAAGAGAAAATAGAGAGGATCTCCTTAGCAAATTGGGATCATAATGGGTTGCAAACAAGATGGGAAAAAATCATGATAGAAGGAGATGGCTGAGTGAGTAGAGCAACAAAGAAAGAAAAAAGTCATGGATATCTTGATAGAGGGAGCCAATAACTCATTGGAACGAGACCCAGTACTAGGAAAACCTTGAAGAACACACAGGGTGTCCCTGGCTAGGTCTCCAACCAATAATGGAGGGGGTGCCTAATCAGAACTGAAGCTATAATCAAATGAATAATCACCTTGTGTTACCGCAGAACCTATATCCAACAATTAATAGAGATGGAGGCAGAGATTCATGGTTGAAAACTGGGGCAAGCTCCTGGTCTAGCTGAAAGCAGGGGAGTAGAGTCTGTATGAGCAAGGTGGTAGTGATTATGAGGAGTCCCACAGAGTTGGCTGGCTAAAATTCTGGGGAGATTACTGAATTAAGGACAGCCACTGGGGCAGGGGCTGGAGAGATGGCTCAGAGGTTAAGAGCACCGTCTGCTCTTCCAGAGGACCAGGGTTCGATTCCCAGCACCCACATGGCAGCTAACAACTGTCTATAGTTCCAGTTCCAGGCAAATAAATAAAGTTTTTTGTTTTTTTTTGTTTTTTTTTTTTTGTAAAAAAAAAAAAAAGAAAAGAACAGCCACTGGGGAACCATCAGGAAAAGGAGCTAGGCCTTCCATGTGTCGGCAACTGTCGATTGACATGGGTAGTATGTAGAGCGTCTAGGAATGGGATCAGACTGTGTTCCTGTGCATGGACTGGCACCTTGGAGCCCATTCCCTGAAAAGGAGAACCTTACCCAATCTCTGATATGGGATGAGGAAATTGGACCTGCCTCCAGTGGATGCACCATGCTGAGCTGACCCATCTTGGAATTTATTTTCTTTCTTAGGGGGGGAATTGTGGGATGGAGATGGGGAAGCTGAAGGTAAACTGGCAGGGACTGGGAGGAGGGCAGGGAGGGTGAGCAAGGGGATACTTTTAAAATAAATAAAAAATATATAAAATCTTAGGGAAGATAAACTATCTGTCGTTTTAGTGAATCACTCAATTTAGCTTCTAGAATAATGGTTTCTGATGAAAAACTAGGACAAAGATAGTAACTAGAAAGATTTAATGGCAACTAATTGGTAAAAAGTTATCCATTAGTAATTGTTTGTCTTTTAAAATGCAGAATGACTCATAGTGACTTCTGAATATTGTGCTAGCAAGTTAATAAGAGTATATCTCAAAAGAATAACAAAAGATGACATGATTTTATTGAGCAAAGCATGAAAGTAGTGTGGTGGAATGTTCTTTGTATGCTGTAAATAATGTAGCTGTTTTGGCCTAAGTGTAGCACCATAGAAGTGGGTGGAGAATCAGAGGGCAGACAGGTAGAAGGAGAGTGGAGTTAGTCAGTCACCATCTGACCTCCGAAAAAGAGACATGTAAGAAATACAGGTGAGACATAGGCTGGGCTACATGATAGACAGATGAATAGAAATTGATTGAATTAATATGAAAGAGCTAGCTAGTAATGTGCATGAGACATAGGCGAAACAGTATGAAATTAATATTGGCATCTGATTCATTGCTTGTAGGGACAAAAGCTGCTGTGGGGCAGGTTCCAAACCTCTGACCCAAATGGGCATGGAAAACCTTCAACAACAGATGGCATCCCAACATGGGCCAAATAACTTCATAAAGCCTAAGAAAGTTTAAAAAGCTTAAAAAGCATTCTAGATCACTGAAACAGAGCCAAAAGCAACTTTCTGAATTGCATATCTGAATTGATTTATAATACAGAGACAGAGTGATGTTCAGGCGGGAATTTAAAAATGATGTGTCCGCAGCATATAGTTTAAACCCATACGTTTCACAAAAGGCTTGGCATAAGTGTGATGGATTTAAGGTTTCTTCTTATACTGAACAGAAAGGAAACAGAGTCAAAAGCAGTTTTTCTGGTAGCAGCATTTCCTGAGTCCGCTCTGGTTGCTGATAGTGAGAGAGATGCAATGGGCTCTTCCGTCACATTGAAAAGCAGCCAAAAGGGGCAGAGACAGATATCACAGTGACCCTAGCATTTTAAAAGCTCTTTTGGTTGGAAAATGATTAAGAATTCTCAATAAAAAAGATTTAGATTCAGAAAACCTCTAAACGGGGTACAACGTATGTAAAATATGCATAGGCTTCAGAGAGAAGAAAAAGGGGGTAAAGAAAGCCCTTAAAAAAGAGAAATAGAAATAAAGATTTAAAAAGCCACATAAAAATGGCAGATAAACAAAATTTTTAAATTGTAGTGAGCTAACTACAGAAAGATGGTTGATTGCTAAGGTTGCTAAGTTGGACAAACATATATTTTAAAGATATCTTGACTTTGAAATCTGTTTATAAGAACATGTTGCTTGGGAAAAGAGTTTCTGTCTTTGTCTCCACATAAGATCAAAACCTGTGGATATGGTTTCATTTGCCAAGGCCACCTGAACATTTTCAGCTTCCAAGATGCCAGTTGAGATAATCCATCTTCAAAACCCCATGAGATCACCAACATCCTTTGTCAGCAGGAAGTAGTAAAACAAAGAAAGCTATGTCCAATTTCCCCAAAATATTACTTATTAATGTTTGTTTTCATTATAAATGGTTAATGGTCATAGTCAATCTTTAAAAAAGGGGGGGGAGGATATGATATGGAAATGATTAGAAAAGATAAGTGGATTTTGGCTTATTGATATAAACTTAAGGTCAATTTTGTTATGCTGGATGGATTTTTCTACTCTTGATTAAAGTATGATGCTGATGTAACTCATTTAAATTTGTAATGTGTAATTGAGAAATGCAGATTAATAGTCATTTATGATAATCAAACTCATAGTCATGCTAGTAAGGTTTTTGTAGGTATACAAAGATATATTTTAATTAAATAGGTAGTCTTCAAACACTTCAAAGACATGCAGAATATGACATTTAAAATAGTTTAAGAACTTAGAGTTTTCTGTACAGTGAGACAGGTCTGCTCCTGGCAGCACCAATCAATGTATTTCAGTAAAATGATGGGCATTGAAGAAACTTCACGTGGAATTTATTCTGTGGCAACAGTTAGCCACTGAACAAGAAACTGTTCTGGTATGGATTGCTTGATAGTATGCTATATATACTGGACATGAAAGTTCCATAGGCAAGTGACCTCTGAACTTTGGCAGAAAAAGTCAAGATGGTCCTTCAGGTTCCTAATTTGCAGAAATCATTGTCAGGCATCCTTCTGGCCACAAGGAGAAGTGACTAATGGACTGTATCTGATTTCCTACATCACTGAAAGGTATGCCAAAGACTTAGCCGATAGGCTGAAGATGGATGCCCCAATGTTACAAAGGAACTTTGTCAACTGTCAAAGGACGGGTATCAACTGTGTCATTTTCTAAACTTTGGAAGTTGCTTGCACTTCCTGTTTATTTGCATAATAATATATCCTTCTGTGGTCTTTGATGTGGTTGAAGGTTTAATAATTATAGGTATAGTTCTTTTTGATTTAAAAGATATATTAGATATGAAACTTTAGGCTCACAATGACAAGGTAGATAATGGAATATTCTCTTTAATTTTGTGAATTACAAATAGACTAGATATTATGACTGTAATTCCTGCTTGAGAGCTGTTCTATTGTATTATTGCTATATGGAAATTGAAACTTTCATTTTGATTAGCCAGAAAGAGGTAATGTGGTGGAATATTCCCTTTATACTATAAATAAAGGAGCTGTTTTGGCCGAATTGCAGCACCAAAGAAGTGATTGGAGAATCAGAGGGCAGACAGGTAGAAGGAGGCTGGAGTTAGTCAGTCGCCATCTGATCCCTAAAGAAGAGACCTGTAAGAAATACAGGTGAGCCATGGGCTGGGACACATGTCAGACAGATTAATAGAAATGGGATGAATTAATATGAAAGAGCTAGCTAGTAATGTGCATGAGACATAGGCCAAACAGTATGAAACTAATATAAGCGTCTGATTCATTTCTTTGGGGGACAAAAGCCACTGCAGGCAAGGTCTGAAACTCCAGGCCCAAAAGGGCCCAGGAAACTTACTACAACAAGGCAATCCATCCAGGATGAGTTGTAGAAGAAGAGTGAATAATGGATATTCTCTAAATACATTGTAGTCATTAATGAAATTATCAAAGAATAAAAACCACATAAATCTCTGACTGTAAGCAGAGATTACTAATATTTTTGATAAAAACAAATTTAAAAATGCTTCTTTGATCATATGTGTAATGTAACTCATTAATTTTGAGTATTTGTAATGAGCCTAATCCTATACTGAAACAATCTAATTCTTCTAAGTTTTAATACTAGTGACAAATGAGTGATTTAAAAGAGGAATATGACCAAAATATTTCTTCTCAAAAAGTTTTGAAATCTTATTTTAAATGTGTCCATGCATATAAATATGTTTTTCTCTGTTTTTTCATATGTGGAAAATTTCAATTGTTTGAAAATAAATTAAAATTTTAATGAAGTATATCATTAATAAACTCCTGTGATATTGAATTTCAGATTTATTTTATATCTTATGTAATAAATATCTTGAGTTTAAAAACTGACTAAAATTTTATCTACTTGCAGACTAAAACTTCAATAAGACTCAATATTTTTATATTAAAATAATGCTCAATAAATAATGTTTAAAACTATAAAATATAGGTTTTTCTGACAGATGGAGAAAATGTGTAGTGTAATTTGACATGAATTGAACATCTTTTTTTCTTTCACGATTTGCTTAAAGTTATAGCTTTCATAGAAAGGTATTTTTGTATAGAATTATTTTGAAGTTTTCTTGCTACATTCCATATAAATTTGTTTCTTAAACTTATTTATTCCGTATTTCACTGTCTAGAGTGTTTGTTGATTTTGTAAGTTTGTTTTTATGGTAGTTCACTGAAATCAATGTAGATGTACAATATATGTGAGAATAAATTTTCCTAAACTATAAAAGAATATTAGAGAGAATCATGCATGTATGTGTACCTGTGTAAATGAGTCACATAAAAACTTTCAGTCAATATTTTACATTCAAAAAGAATATTGTGTTGATTATAATAACTAGGAATCTCATCCTGGAGAAGGGAGGAATACTTAACATGCACAAAATATTCTTGTTTCTTATAATCCTTAGAGTCAATTTTTAAAAATCTGTTGTAATTCAGAGGAATTCACAGTAAAGAACATCCTATAAATGAGATAAAATGGTTAGAAAATGGTTGGTGATGAAGAGCTATTACAAAACACGGGAAGCTTGTGACACCCAATGATGCAGCTGGCAACTCTCAGGAACACTGCTGTAAAGTCTCATTACCTCAGCTTGATGGCAATTGTTCACACTTTAAACAGCTGTCTGGATTGCTGGTGCAGCTGTTACCTGGGAAAATCATTTTAAGCGATGAGTCTCCTGTAGACTCCCCAATAATTTTTCTAAACTGGGACATGCATAGGAAGAACAGTACAGCCACAAAGTGCAGACAGAGAAAACAGACTTTAAGCCAGTTCTGATGCAGAGATGAAAAGCACTGCTAATTTTAGAGACTGTGTAAGTTCCTTTCCCCAAAGCTTGTTTTTCAAGCTATGAAAGTGATTTCTCTAGGTCTCTTGATCATCTCACAATAGAAAAATAATTTGGCAAACTGTAATTTGGTATTCTTATGGCATGAGGTAAATTAACTTTATTTATTAATGCACTCAAAACCTTTAAACATATTAATAATTTTAAAACTTTTACAAAGATCAAGAATTTTGATACATTTACCTATAGCTTAGAATATAAAAAAATATTTTTTGTCATCAAATTTTTTACTTTTACCACTAAAAGATATGAATAATCTACCAAAATTCTTGTTAATTTAACAGCTGCCATGTATGCTATTTTGAAGTCTAGGTGTCATTAAAAGGCATTAGTTTACATTTATTCAAATGTTTTAATTCAGTTTATTTTATTGGTAATAAGAGAATTCAAACCAATCTGTAAAATTTGCAGAATTTCATACTTTGTGTGTCCTTTAATTTTATATGACTGCAATTTCTTCAAGCCTTTTCAGTCTCATTTTACATGAATAATAAAAAAGTCTTAGTATTTTCTAAAAGTATTAATTTTTTTAATATATGCAAGTTTATGATATTAGGATCATTCAGTGAGTACAGTTACATAGTGCTAGCATTTTTGTGGTCAGTACATAAAAACTGTGTACCTGATAAAATACCAAAAATAAACATTATAAAATAAAGGAAATATTGACTTATTAAAACATATTTATGTTAACACAATTTCTATTTGTTAAATCCATGAGAATTTAAATTAATTTCTCTTGAACTCTAATAAAGCAATTTTATTATGATCATTGTTCTTTCTAAAATATTCAATGCATTTGTTGAACCTCTATTTTTAACTAGTCTTTTTCTTTTCTTTTTTGTTTGTGTAAGAGTGTGAATGTGTTCTTTTCTGTATTTGTGTGTGTTTAAGAACGCATGTAGCAAGTAATGTACCTTGTAGGATTTGCCTGGTTGCCTTTATGTGTCAACTTATATTTAAAATTAAGAGTTTACTTCTCCATGTGATGGCATGGGTTAGGAATGGGGCGGGGTTTGTACTTGGAATGTCCAGTGGGCTGGGTTTTGCTAGGGGGTTGGCCTTGCAGGGGATTTCACTGCTGGATTGATTTTTGGGCAGAGCTGGATGGGAGTAGAGTTCCAAGGGTTGTGTTCCCTGGTTTCAATCACTGCTTTCAATCTCTGACTCTGTCTCTGTTTCTCCCTCCCTCCCTCCTTCCTTCCCTCCTTTCTTCCCTCGCTCCCTCCCTTCCTCTCTCTCTCTCTTTCTCTCTCTCTCACACACACACACTCATACACACACACACACACACACACACAAACACACACACACATTCTCACACAAGACTCTATTTCTCTGTCACACACACATAAACACATGATTAACAAATAAAAAAACAAACCATATGTTTGAAAGACAATAGGAAGTACAGTCATGGGAGTGTTTGGAGAGGGAAAAAGAATGGTAAAATGATATAATTATTCTCAAACAAAAATATTGAAAAAATTCATACAATACAATTTTATTAAATGTTTAACCTATTTTTTAAAGTACTGGACTGCCACATGCTATTTGTTCAGGTAATAAATTATAGTAGTCTAATCAATCTTGGTGTAAACAAAATATTATTTGTATGACTATCCAGGAGATTGTTCTAAGAAAAATACTCCCATTCTCAAAAACTATGTGTAGTCAGTTTCAATGATGAAATGTCTTTTGTTTTCATCTCATTTGCCCTCTTCTTATCTATGCTTACAATTTCTAGGAAAGTTTTAATTTATTGTAGCTATTTCATGTGCTACTTTAGCCATATTTTCCTGGGCTAAAGTTGTCTGACTTTAAAAGAGAGGTATGTATCATGTCTTCAGTATTGCCACATCAGAATGAGCAAAGGTAAAACTCAGGATGAAGCATTTACATTCCTCTGATGACTCCACTTGTAAAAATTCAGGCTAAATATTATCTGGGCACTGAACACTAAAGAGAATTATCAGGTTGGATGGCTATGCATACATAAAAAAGTTCCAAGAATTTGAAGGATAGAAATACAAATGATAAAATTCAATTAAGATAAAGGGAAATTAGTTTTATGTCTATTTATTTTTGGGAGTATGTGAATGACATAAAAACACTCTCAGTATAACCAGAAAATTTTGTAAAATATTAGCGTCAAGAATTCTGACCTATTCATGAAAAAAAAACTTATTCTGTAAATAGATGAAAGGTTTAGAGATGTACTAATAATTAAAGGTTTTTCTTTACAAAGTGTGTTTTTATTTTAATTCCAATTTATTTCCTGAGAAAAAATTAAATTTCTTCATTAAAGTCTGATCTTAAATAATTAATATATTGTTAAAGTAATATTAAGATACTTTACTATAAGAAGAGCCTTTATAACCTAATATTTGAAGAACAGAAATTATTCTACATTGTATAAATAGTTTTCTAAATGTTGCATTTCTTATTTTGGGCTTTTACCTGATTCTTTTGTCATTTTAATTTATTCTATAAAAGAAATCAGTCATTATGGTGATCTAAGATATGATAAAATACTTATGAGTCTGGAAATAACAGCTGACTTCTTGTATACTATATTTAAAAAAACCCTCATAAAAATTGGGAGATACACAGAAAAAATTAATAAATCCCATAGAAAATAAAAGACTGCTGAGATAAAAATTTCAAATGCCTCATCATTATCACCAAACACTGGTACATATCAATAGATTTTGCAACAGGGGTAATATTTGCCACACTCAAAAAGAGTATTTTCTGAACATAAACAAGAGGACAAGGGCCTAGCTAAAGTAATAGCTACCTTCAAAAGGATGCAGAAGAATTATATAAACAAGAAAAGGTGGTGAGAATGGCTGGAGGCTCTGTTGCTCACCATACACCACTCTTTTTTCTAAGATGCACAAGAGAACAAGGATATACATGGATAAAAATAAGACTTTATTCATAATAAAATACATAGATAAATAAATAAATAAATAAATAAAAAGTAATGTTTTCAGTACCACTCAGTTTATACAAATAGATACAGATACTATCCTTAAACAATTTTAAATGCCACCAAGTGGTACAGGAGCATTATGTAAATAAAGTCCTAGTTCTTCATCATGGTCTGTGTCTTTTTTGTCACAGTTTATGATTGTGCTTTTGTTGTTCTACATATTTTAGTAAATATTCTATAGTATAGTTGCAGGGCAAACTAAATAATTATGCTAAATTTTAATAATTATTTCAATTATTTTAATTTTAATTATGTTTTTATATTTTAGGACTATTGCCAGAGAGTCCTGAGGTGTCATAGTTGGTGGTGCCGGAATTATAAGAAATGGTTAAGAAAATCTAAACTCAAGTCCTTTACAAGACCAATATGTTATCTTAACCATTGAGCTGTCAGATCATTCAAAAATGTTAGTAATTCACGGGTTATGGGGTGGGGTGCTGTCTGCAGAGTGTGTCCAAGCACACTATGGAGCAGGTGGAGATAAACTCTCCCTGTCACGGTCCCCCCAGCTGCTGCTGAGGGAATTGGCACCGCTATCCACCTCCAACTGAGCGAACAGTCATGGACTGGGGACCCTAAAGGACAGACTCAGACCCAACCTGGAGGTGAGGAGGGGACAGCAGACCCAAGCACCTGTATCCCTGCCAGGGAGAGGAGAGTTGAGTTCCTGTCGGTTCCAGTGGTTTCGGTTCCAGGACCAGGTGCTGTGTGCAGAAAGTGTCCCAGCACACTCTGGAGCAGGCAGAGATAAACTCTGCCTGTCATGGTCCCCCCAGCTGCTGCTGAGGGAGTTTGCAGGGCCGCCAGTCTGCCTCCAATTGGTCAAACAGAGAAAGATTTAAGATTTGAAATTCAAACCCCTGCACAGTGCAGAAGTAGTGATTGAGCAGACCTTCTCCTCAGAGGTCACAGGAGACACACAATCCTGAGTGCCACAACTGACCAGGAGCCATCTAATTGTGAACCACTAAAGCCATGGGTAAATGCCAGGGCAAAAACTTACATAATAATGTAAAGAACAACAAGATAATGACAGAAGAAAGTGGCGATCCTACAAATAAAAGACCTGAACTGAGCAATGAAGAGGAAACAGAAGGAAGCAACACCAAAAAATCCTTTTTGATGATCATCGAATCTCTCAAAGAAGATAGAAAAAATAGCCTTAAAGAAACAGAAGAAAATACAAACAAAAAATTGGAAGACATGAAAAAATCTATGAAAGAAACATGCCAGGAACTAAAAGCTGAAATAGAAGCAATAAAAAAGGCACAAAATGAGGCAAAGATGGAAATAGAAAATCTGAAGAAAAAAGCTGGAATCACAGATACAAGCATAACAAACAGAGTTCAAGAGATGGAAGATAGAATCTCTGAAGTGAAAGACTGAGTAGCTCAAATAGATATATCAGTCAAAGAAAATAGTAAAACTAAAATAGCCATAACTCAAAATGTTCAAGAAATCTGGGACACCATGAAAAGATCTAATTTGAGAATAATAGGAAAAGAAGAAAGAGAAGACTACAAGCTCAAAGGCAAAGATAATGTTTTCAATAAAATCATAGAAGAAAACTTCCCTAACCTGAAGAAGGAAATCCCTATAAATATACAAGAAGCTTACAGAACACCAAATAGATATGACCCCCCAAAAAAGTCAGCATGCCACAATATAATCAAGCCACAAAACATACAGAACAAAGAAAAAATTTTAAGAGCTGCAAAAGAAAAGGGCCAACTCACATATAAAGGAAGACCCATCAGAATAACACCTGACTATTCAATGGAAATGATGAAAGCTAGAAGGGCTTGGTCAGAAGTTATACAGATGCTAAAACAGCATGGCTGCCAAACTAGAATACTATACCATGCAAAATTATCAATCACAATAGATGGAGTAAATAAGGTATTTCAGGACAAAGTCAGACTGAAAGAATATCTATCTACCAATCCAGCACTACAGAGAGTATTAGAGGGAAAACTCCAACCTAAGGACCCAAGATACACCCATGAAATCACAAACAATCAATAATTCCACAGAAGAATACTCCAGAGAAAGGAAATACAAACAAGCTATCACCAAAAATGGCAGGAAATATCAACCAATGGTATCTAATTTCCCTTAATATCAATGGACTCAACTCTCCTATGAAACGACACACACTAACAAGATGGATACAACAACAGAAGCCATCCTTCTCTTGCCTACAAGAAACACACCTCAACCACAAGGATAGACAGGCTTAGAATAAAAGGTTGGGAAAAGATTTTCCAGTCAAATGGTCCTAAGGAACAAGCAGGGGTGCAATCCTAATATCAAACAAAGTAGACTTTAAGCTCAAAGCAATAAAAAGGGACCAAGAGGGTCACTATTTATTCATCATAGGAAAAATTGGTCCAGAGTAGATTTGAATCTTGAATATTTATGCCCCTAATAAAAGGGGACCTACTTATGTAAAAGAAACACTGCTAAAGCTCGAATTCCACATCAATTCTTACACCCTAATAGTGGGAGATTTCAATATCCCACTTTCAACCCTGGATAGATCAACCAGACAGAGACTGAACAGAGAAATAAGGAGTCTAGAAGAGGTTATGATGCAAATGGATTTAATAGATATTTACAGAAGCTTCCACCCAAACACAAAGGAATATACATAATCCTCAGTTCCTCATGGAACTTTCTCCAAAATTCACCACATAATTGGTCATAAAGTAAATATCAACAGATACAAAAAATGGAAATAATCCCTTGTAACATATCGGACCACCAGGGCCTAAAGTTAGAGTTCAACAACATCAAAAATCAAAGAAAGCCTACCAACTCTTAGAAACTAAACATCACTCAGCTGAACCATCTCTGGGTCAAGGAAGAAATTAAGAAAGAAATCAAAGTCTTCCTAGAATTTAATGAAAATGAATCCACAATGTATCCAAACTTGTGGGACAGAATGAAAGCAGTCTTAAGAGGAAAATTCATAGTTCTAGATGCCTACATGAAAAACATAGAGAAATCTCACACTTGAGACCTAACAGCTCAACTGAAATCCTTAGAACAATTAGAAGCGAACTCACCTAGAAGGAGTAGACAGCAGGAAATATTCAAACTTAGAGCTGAAATCAATACAATTGAAACAAAAAGAACAATACAAAGAATCAATGAATCTAAAAGTTGGTTCTTTGAGAAAGTTAACAAGATAGATAAGCCCTTAGCCAAACTAATCAAAAAAACAGAAAGAGAGTGTTCAAGTCATCAAAATCAGAAACAAAAAGGGGGACATAACAACAGAATCCCAGGAAATAGAGAGAATTATATGATCTTATTTTGAAAATCTGTATTCCACAAAAATGGAAAACCTAGAAGAAATGGACAGCTTCATGGACAGGTACCATCTACCAAAATTAAATGAAGGTCAGATTAATTACCTAAAAAGGTGTATAACCCTTCAGGAAATTGAAGCTGTCATTAAATACCTCCCGCAAAATAAAGGCCCTGGTCCAAATGGTTTCAGTGCAGAATTCTACAAGACATTCAAAGAAGAATTACTACCGTTACTCCTCAAACTATTCCACACAGTAGAAACTGAAAAAATATTGCCAAATTCCTTTCATGAGGCCTCTATTCCCCTAATACCAAAGCCACTCAAAGACACAACAAAGAAGGAGAATTACAGACCAATTTCCCTCATGAATATTTATGCGAAAATTCTCAACAAAATTTTGGCAAACCATATACAACAATGTATAAAAGATCATCCATCACTACCAAATAGTCTTCATCCCAGAAATGCAGGGCTGGTTTAACATATGAAAAACTGTAAATGTTATCCATTATATAAACAAACTAAAGGAACAAAACCACATGATCATATCCTTAGATGGGGAAAAAGCCTTTGACAAAATCCAACACTCTTTTATGATTAAAGCACTGAAGAGATCAGGAATACAGAGAGAATACCTAAATATAATAAAGACGATTTATAAGAAGCTGACAGCCAGTATCAAACTTAACGGAGAAAAAGTCAAAGCAATCCCACTAAAGTCAGGAACTAGACTAGTATGTCCTCTCTCCTCTTATCTATTCAATATAGTTCTCGAAGTTTTAGCTAATGCAATAAGGGAATGAAAAGAGATTAAGGCGATACAAATTGGAAAAGAAGAAGTGAAGCTATCTGAATCATATCATACAGATGATATGATTGTCTACATAAGTGACCCACAAAATTCTTCCAAGGAACTGCTACAGGTGATAAAAAACCTTCAGCAATGTAGCAGGGTACAAGATTAACTCAAAGAAATCAGTAGCCCTTCTATACACTAAAGATAGAAGAGCTGAAAAAGAAATAAGGGAAACATTACCCTTCATAATAGCTGCAAATAGTATTACATTCCTTGGAGTAACTATAACCAAAGAAGTAACATTCCTATTTGCAAAAATTTTAAATCACTGAAGAAAGAAATTGAAGAGAATATCAGAAAATGGAAAGCTCTCCCATGTTCCTGGATTGGTAGGATCAACATAGTAAAAATGGCAATTCTACCAAAGGCAATCTACAGATTCAATGCACTGCCGATCAAAATCCCAACACAATATTTTTTAGACCTTGAAAGAACAATACTTAATTTCATTTGATATAACAGGAAAGCCAGGATTGCCAAAACAATTTTACTCAACAAAAGATCCTCAGGAGGTATCACCACCCCTGACTTCAAGTTATACTATAGAGCTACAGTAATAAAAACAGCCTGGTACTGGCATAAAAACAGACTTGTGGATCAATGGAATAGACTTGAGGATCCAGACATTAACCCAAAAACCTATGAACACCTGATCTTTGACAAAGAGGTCCAAAACATTCAATGGAAAAAAGATAGTATATTTAACAAATGGTGTTGGCATAGCTGGATGGAAGTGTGTAGAAAAATGCAAATAGATCCTAGCTTGTCACCCTGCACAAAACTCAAATCCAAGTGGATCAAAGACCTCAACATAAACCCAGGCACTCTCAACTTGATAGAAAAGAAAGTGGGAAATACACTTCTACGAATTGGCACAGGTGACCCCTTCCTTAATGTAACACCAGTGGCACAGACACTAAGACCAACAATCAATAAGTGTTATGTCCTGAAGCTAGGAAGCTTCTGTAAAGCCAAGGACGCTGTCAATAGGACAAAATGACAGCCTATAGAATGGGAAAAGATTTTCACCAATCCTACAAGTGATAGAGGACTGATCTCTAATATACATAATGAGCTCAAGAATCTAGAGCCCTAAACCTTGAATAACCCAATCAAAAAATGGGGTTCAGATCTAAAAAAGGTAATTCTCAGCAGAGGAATTATGAATGGCTGAAAGGCACCTCAAAAAGTGCTCATCATCTTTAGCTATCAGCGAAATGCTAATCAAAACTACTTTGAGATACCACCTAACACATGTTTGATTGGCTAAGATAAAAGGCACAGATGACCACCTATGTTGGAGAGGATGCGGATCAAGGGGAACACTACTCCATTGTTGGTGGAAATGTAAGCTTGTTCAGCCACTTTGGAATGCAATAGGGCAGTTTCTCAGAAAATTGAAAATCAATCTCCCCAAGGACCCAGCAATACCACTTCTGGGTGTATAACCTAAAGATGTACATTCACACTCCAAAGGTATTAGCTCAACTATGTTCATAGCATCATTATTTGTAATAGCAAGAATCTCAGATCAACCTAGATGTTCCTCAACTGAAGAATGCACTAACAAACTGTGGTACATCTACACAATGGAATACTACTCAGCAGTAAGAAAAAATGATATCCTAAAATTTGTAGGCAAATGGATGGATTTGGAGAATATCCTCCTGAGCAAGGTATCACAAACTCAGACATATTAGCAGGGGATGTACTCACTCATTAGTGGTCTCTAAACACACAAACAAGAAAAAAGCAAAGCATGCCCAAGCTGTAAACCACAACCACTGAACAACTTGGGATCAGAAACACCCTGGAGCTACCCTTCGGATCCCACCCCACCTAGAGGAACTCCTGACTCACTAGTGAGGGAGGGGGGACAAAACTGGATTTTCCAGGAACGGATACTGAACTAAGCATTATTGGATCAGTGGGACTATGGACCTGTCTGCTGCCTGCCCAGAGGGGGGATGGGGTGTTGTGGAGAAGGAAAAAAGACCTAATGTGGTGGGAGAGGGGAAGGGACCTTGAATAAGGATATACAGGAATAGAAAAAAAAAAATTCAGAGGGAAAGCTGAGCACAAAGTAATTTTAAGTGTAGCAAATTATTTGCATTATCACCCTTGATAAGTCATGCTTATGATTTTTATTTTTTTATAGTTATTGTTAACTTATCAGCATTTTAAAATCAATTTACTATTTTTCTTGATAAATGCAAAATAAAGAGAAAAAAATGTTAGTAATTTATCATCATTTTCTTGTAGAAGATGACCAGTATAATCTATATAATCTACTATGCATACTTCTACAAAGTTTATTTAAAAAAGTATAGTTTATTATACAGATGTGAATCCTCATCTTCCGGTAGAGTTGTTGGATTTTTGAATGATTAGTAAATACAGAGGAAAGAAGTGAGACAGAGCATATGTATTGAACACAATGATCCACAGTAAGGCTAAAAATAAAATGAGAAACTTAAAAACTGTTCACTTTTCTTAAGAAAAAATAGCAACTTTTCATTGTAGCAGGGAAAAAACTTTAGCTGGTGAAATTCAAGGGGTCCCATGGCAGGGAAGAGACAGATATGCCATGAAGACACAGAGGTGACCATCTGTGTGAGTGCAATCACAGAAAAGATTTGCTTGTAGACAGAGCTCATGTAAAAAGCTTTATTAGAGAGAGTTCAAGCAGGTTAGAGGGGGGAAAAATTGAAAAAGGAGAATGAGCGAAAGAAAGAGAAAAAAGAGGGAGGGAGGGAGGGTGGAGTATGCAGCCTCTTGGCAAAAGGAAAACAAAGCAGGGAAAGGAACAAAGAAGAATGAGTCTTTTTCCGATAGGGATCTTTTGGTAGAATGATGTCAAGATGCTGGTCTGTACAGGGAATTACTGCTTATTGGCAATCACTTCAGGAAGTGGATCTACATGCTAACTGATTCTACTTAAAGTTCTACATACAGCAATATTTCCTAAACTACAGGTGAAATAACATTCTTGTGTTCTCGTCTCCATACTATAAGTCATAATTCCTATGCATCTTGCCAGTAAATCCCGAATGTCTTAGATTCTTTCCCAGAGTTGCTCTCTCATGCTTTAAGCTCCATCTATCCTTTCCTGCCTAGCTTTGACATTCAGCTTTTTTATTAAACAAATCATAAGGTGCCTTAGGCAAATGAGATAAAATAGACACATCTCAAAGTGTACAAACAGATTATTCCACAACAATCCTCACAATACCTTTAACTGCTTGGTTGTTCCCAAAAGATTGATTAGTTTGGAATCTTGGTAATTATGAACTAGTGTCTCTTTGCATGCCCCTTGGGTTTTAAAATGGAGTACAGAGACATTTTTGGGAATCATGCACTGAACTACCTATGAATTAATACTTTCAAGGACCTCCCAATTTCAATATGGAGGTTACCCTTAAATCATTTAGATTTTTTATCATTGTTATCAGATGCCCTGAGTTTTCAATTAGAACTGCTTATTGATTCCAAGACTTGTTCCCACATATCTCTGGATTTAATATTTTTTAACTATTCATTCTGTACATAAGCTGTGTAACATAGCAATTTAATTGTGTTTGTGTGTGTTTATGTTTATATATTCTTGCCTGAAATAAAAAATAAAAATAAAAACTGTTATAGTCCTTGTCTCCATTACAGGCACTGTTACAGCTCCCAAGAACATCTACCACCATTAAGTTATTATTATTTCTAATATATGCCCCCCAAAACATTCCTTTCAGTGACATCCATTTGTCCTCTTTTTAATAACAGGAGAAAGTGGGGACAACAAACAGGTGTCAAACACAAAAGCTGAAAGCTTCAATTTTATTCATTTAATCTGAGTTTAGTCACATAGTCAAGGGTGACAGCAAAGTATATTATAAGGCCTTGTACCAGCAGCTAAACCATATAGCCTGCTAAAATATCAGGGGATATAAACACAAAGAGACTTGAATGAATATTGAGAAACACTGGACAATTGTTCACATATTCTGCCTATACTGACGCACTATATTTAATATCTCGATATTTTAAAATAATATGCTTATGTACATAAAAACTCTACTACATTTTTTAGAACTTGTTATTAGTTACACAAATGAATCATCAGTCAAAATCCTCTGAATTAACTTGTTCATTGATTATTTGTGTTAGGACAGTGAAACATGAAAAAATAGACTTGTACAATATTCCTCACTTAAAGGGTGCTTTAGAGGCATAGAAAATTTTGCTTGGAACAGCATAAGTTAAAGTATCCAAAGCTGAATTTAACAGGTCTTATGATTGGTTATTTAAATATGTGTGTGGCCAACTTAAAATGTATTGCAGAGCTTTGTATATATCTTACATAAATTCAAATTATATTTGCATACATATGCACTCATTGATATACTTAGTATATGGACAGGCATCAGAACAGTTCACCCCAGGATCAAAAACACAGCACAAATGAGATGTATTTGCTCCATAGGAACAGAGGGAATGGAATAAGAGACAAAGGCAGTTGACAGAGAACAGGGATAAGGAAAGAAGCAAGGAGGAGGAGAAAGGAATAGTTATCCTGGAAGGACTATCTCTAGATAGAAAGGAAGGAGACTTAGTTTAGAAACAAATAGTAGTCTATAAAAATAAAAGGGGAAGCAAAGTGTTAGAATGAGATGTATAATTTTGCTTGGGTATGCTAATTAGGGTAGCCCAAAGAGGACTTTGATTGCTGGCTTTCAATTTGTTGATAGCTTGAACTTGGTGGCCAGCCTCAGGGGGAGGATGCAACCAAATATGGGATAGACCTTGTTATCCAACTTTAGGAATGTAATCTAACAGATTTTAGCAAGGAAGTAGCTAGAATCTTCCAGAGTCATGTTTGCTATGCTGGGGCCTGCTAAATCCTCTTCATTGAACTTATGCAATAAAAATATTTCCATCTTTCCTAAAAACTTCTGATAATCACTGATTGAATTCAAGCTTTGAGTTATGTGAAAACAGCATAGGGTTGAGATTTCAAGGCTAAAAATTTTAGTCTTCTTTCTTGTAATTGTATAACTTTGAAATATCTTTAAGTCTGTAGACCTATAAAACACTAAGGGCTTTGAAGAAATTGCTCCTGAGAGCCTTTTAACTTCCAAAGGCCAACATTCACTGTGATCTAGGCAGCTTCAGATTTCATTATGTTCCTATTGCCAAACTTCTTTATTGTCTCTATTTTTCTGCTTCACCTTTAAAAAGTTTCTTCAGATTTTATATTAGAAGGACTTATGGGGTAGAAAAAATATATACTGACAATCTTTACCAGTGGATTTTACCAAACAAAGGATATATCTGCCCTTCAGACAAGAATGGGATTTTTCCCCATGGGGACGTATACATTTTTATCTCCTATTACTTCACATTAAAATCACATTACTTATTATAAAACTCTATTTTCCAATCCATGAAGTTTTAATAATTGCTTTATTTTTAACACCAGGAGAAACATTTACTTTTGAAAGTGTGTCATCCTGTGTTTTCCAGGCACATTTTTACAGCCTTAGCCTTAGTCTCAGCCATTTAGTGCTTACCACAGAGTCCTCAGCCACCATACTTCATTGCTTTTGGGACTGCTACTATCTTGTTTTTCTCAGTCATCATAAATTTCTTCGCATTTTTACTTAATACTTAGTTTACCAAACTATTCTTCAGTTTCTCATTTTCTATTAAATATTTTAATGCTAATTTTGAACTGTATGTCCATAAAAATGAAAGAAGTGTGCACAATAAGTGAAAATACTCTCCTTTGTTCCCTCTTAAAGTTCTGGACTCCAAAGAAAATTTATTAATGTGTAAACTCCCACATTCCCAGTGAGTTCTTTGCATCACTTTTAGGTACTCACCTTTGACCTTCTCTGAGTCTAGCCATCAACAGGATGTCCCAATTTCTGAAGATTTCTTAACCTAGAAAATCTGGGTCAAATAGTCATTGTAATATAGATGATTCCTCACTTGAATTTGCTTGCCAGGTAATTCTATGCGTGTGTAGCTGATAATAATTATATGTGGCCAAAAATAATTCATTACTTTTCTTCCTTTATTGTTATAGTTCACTTAAAGAAACCTCCACCCTCAGGTATTAGTTTTGCTTTGCTTGGCCATTCATCCAGCACAATGCTTTGAACCCTCCTCTCAGTGTGCTAGCCAGTATGCTCTATGTAATTCTCAAGTCACAACTACTTAATTTCTTTATTTAATTAAATAATTTTGTAGCATGAATACATACACAAATGACCAACTTTGAAAAAGAATTTCTAGTGTCTTCCCAACTATTGTTTGGCAGCAGTACATCCTAAGTCTCAAGGAATAGATATAGATTCACAGAGGAAGGTCAGCTATATTTGTGCTTTTAGTCACCTTTGCAAATTTATGACTACTCAGAATATTCATGCTTTTAATAATGGATTACACATGAAAATTGAATGCTTATTTATATAACAGTGAAAGTGTAATAAATAATCAGACACCTTATAAAGTATTAGAGGTTCATGAGGAAATAAAGTAAGAAAAGATAAGACATCAACAGAGATCTTTTGCATGCAATGGAAACAGAAGAATTTCCATTTGATATTCCATTTTAGGTATCTGATAATGATTTTCATTTTTATTTTTTTTGCCTAAAATGGATATTATTTTTATTTTGAAAATTTAACTATGAGTAATATTCCTCATGTGAAAGAACTAATGTTTTTTATATGTAGTTTTCTATTTCATCTTCTGCCTCTTTGGTATTAGTAACTAATTTCCCAGATGACCTGTGTCTTTGTAGAATAGGGCAGTTTTCTCTACAGTTGCTGCTTTAGTCTGTTTAACAAGATTAGTGACATGCTTTTAGTAAACAATACTGTAAAAGCATCTATAAGATAAAACAAATAATAAATAAAATTTTAGGTTCCTTGGAAGTAAAGAAAAATTCCATTTTATTAAAACATTCATTAGTTTACAAAGTAAAACAAATATCTTTGGAAAACATATTCATGTTTCCTTGAAGGCAATTTTTTTTCTTTTGTGCCATAAATTCCATGGAATCGTTAGTCCACCAATAAGTTCTGCATGGTGTAAACTACAATAATTTTTGATAAAAAAGCACTTGTGCTAATGTTAGGTACAAAAATTAAAAGTCTAAAAAATAATTTTTGTTTAATCCAAGTTACATGACTCCCCTCTGGTTTTTAAGCCTGTGATGCTACAATTCTGATTTAACCTGAAGAATAATTAGGAGATGTACTCACTCATTAGTGGACTTTAAACAAAATCATTTTTATTTCATTGAAAGTTGATGGATATACGTATAAAGTGATTTAAAACACACACATACACAAAAACCCTTTAGTTTGACTGTAGAAGGGTTGCTTACCAGGAATTTGTGGTGGCCATTAGTGCATCAGTGGGCATTAGCTCTAACCTAGTGTGCTTTCCTTGTTTGTAGCTGAGCCTAATGTGGCTTGAGATGCCTTAGATTTTATTTTTTATTTTTTATATTCCATATATTTCATAGAAAAGGGACACAGTGAACAGTTATTTTCATTGTTATATGCCTACATAAGAACAAACTAACCAACTATTTTTAAATTTTAAGCTGTGTTTATCAAGTTTCTCCCTTTAAGATATTTTCAATGTGGTATCTTTTTAAAGAAATTTCAATACAAATGTGTCTGTTATATAATAGTAGATGTTGATAAATAAACAGATAATAATAAAACAATAATACACATCAGAAAAAATGCCTTGCAATACCATGAATATTGTCTTAAATATACACAGTGTTTCTTTATTTATTAAGGATTTTTAAATATTTTAGTGTGTGTGTGTGTGTGTGTGTGTGTGTGTTTGTGTGCTTGCATGCCTGTGTGCCTGTGAGCTGTGAGTTTACAGGGACTGACTGAGGTGATCAGATCTCTAGAACTGAGGTAATGGTTGGTTGTTTACCAACTATCATGGGTACTGGGAACTAAACCTGAGTTCTCTTACAGGAGCAGCAAGAACTTCTAACCCCTAAACTGTCTTTTGAACCAACTTTACATAAACTATTTCTTGATTCAGTGGGTACAGTATTCAACATGTCTGCCTTTCTCTGGATAGAGGGTAACTATTTTAAGCTGTAAAGCATGATGTCTTCCAGGCCCTTTTTAGTCTGAACATAAAATTATTAGGCATTTTGTATTCTCTGTAAGTTACAAACTTGCCTTCTTCATAATAATATAATCCTTTCCTTAATATCAATCAGAATCTCTTTCTGAAATTTCTATTACATTTTGGTGATGGCAACTTTTTGGATGATATCTTTGTAAACAAGCCAATTCTCCCCCAAGGGTGAAATATTTCTGCTTGCTCAGTAGTAAACACTAAGATATGAGTCTCAGAGAAGGTCTTCACTCCACAGGAAGCATCTTGCAGCTACTGCTGCCAAGGTTAACAAGGACTCAGGCTCATTTTCTTTTGCCTAGACAGTGCTCTCAGTTTTCAAGTTCAAACTTACTTTGTTTTCTCGAAATGTGAATAACTTAGGACTTTGTACATGGCATGAGTCAACTGCATCAGTAGGAAACAGAGAAGAATGAAGTCTCTTAAGAGAATTAGCTCTAGATTGGATTTTAGAACTTTCAGGGAAGATAGTAAGAGAAAAAGGTCAAAGGATGCTCATGTTTGCTTTTGCAATGAGACCTCTCACTGCATGTTTGGAAAGGGGACGAATGGAACTGAAGCAGAAATTCAATGATTGATTAGTGGAAACTGAAATTCCCATAAGGAGGAGCTCAGAACATTTGAGAGAACAGAAACAAAGGTCATTCTTGGAAAAATTAATGAGAATATAAAAGTTTAGTTTATTTACTGAAAAGTGAGTTTGTCAGAGATGGTGGGTTTCAGGGCAGATTGTTCGGTTTGGATTTTGTGTTTCACTAACCCTGTTTTTTGTGAAGTGATAGTTGTTGGAACTAAGTTCCAAAGGGGCACTTGTGCTAATATCTATGACAAACTTAAACAAACATTTTTAAAAGAGTCACTGGCATTTCCATCTCTTAGCTCTTGAGTGGTGTGTGTAGACAACCTGGATCTACTGATTTGGATGCCAGGTTATTGCAAACAGACCCTCTGAGCTACACCATTGTGTCCCAGGCTCAAAAATCAGAGAGTATCTTTAGCAAATTTTTCTCAAAATGCTGCTCAGTGGCTTTCTATAAAATATGCTTGCTTTGGTTTTTGGTCTAATTCTAAAAGAAACTGGAACTTGGGAGAAACCCTAACATTTGTTACCTGCCATCAATGCAAGCCTCTCTATCAGTTGCAGGCAAAGCACATTGTTTTCTGCTGTGTTGGAAGTTACCAGAATCTCTTGCTCATCAGTTAGCTTTCTGGTTCTTGTGATGCTAGTCTAATACATTTAGCAGATGAAATTAACATAGCATCACAATGGTGTGTTGAAGACAGTGTTGATTATAGAACAACATGAAACATTTTCAAGGAGAAGAATAAACTGTGACCAAAAAGTCCTTTGTAAAGAAAAGCAAATTAATGCCGAGAGTGGAAAGTGGCCACAGAGAGCACAGTGTCCACCTACCTAATTGGGTAGCTTGAATACTATTAAATAAAGGATCCAGACCAGGTGTCTCTCCTGGGTGACATTTGCTGTCTAGGTGACTAGCTTACACATTTGGATTAACTCTTCAGGATGAGATAATGGTACTTATGTATTCTTTATCAGAAAGCCTCCCACCAGACCTCAGTTTTCCTAGAATTTCAAAAGGTGATGTGTACACCCCAGGACAGGACCTCATATTCAAACTGCATTGTATGCCTTAAAATGGCTGTTTGTTTCAGTTCTCACTTTTGAGTTTTTCACCATCTTTTTCAGATTGTTTTTATTTCCCCTTTGCATTATATACATGTTATAAGAACATATTATCCATTGTCCCCAGAATAAAATGTATGTTAGATATATCTTAGGAGAATATGTATTTTAAATGTTCATAAAAATTTCAAATAAAATATTAGAGTTTTGATATTTTAACATATTTCATAAATGTCACTGAATCTTTGTATGCATGTTTATGACAAAAATAATTTCTAAGGAGTTATTTCAAATTAAGCAGTTCTTACCCTACATTTCCTACAATCTATATACAGCAACAATCCCTAGTGTCTGCCTGAAGAAGTTTGCTTCAGTAAAATGCCAGATCAGGTCCCACAGGAAGAATCTGATGGTAGTGTAGTGCTACACTGCAAATTTCTTGACATCTGACCACAGGGAGAAATTACATTTGAAAATGTATGAGTTCAGAAAAAAAAAACTTTGTTGAATGGAAGGAAATTTCACAACTTGGAATAAACAGCTTGGAAATTAACTTCTGAAAACACGATGTTTGTGTAATCTAGTGTAGTGAGTACATAGGGTGTGGTCTTCATGAACCTTAAGCAAACTTCTTTAAGGTGGAAAATTATTAAAAATCTCCTCCTTCCCCATGTTCTATAGTTACTGTCAAGTGGAGAGTAATATGAATCAAAGAAGCCTCAAAAATCTGTTTTTGTGAAAATAAACTCTTATGAAATATCTGACTCAGTTTCTATTTTCTATCACTACTGGAAACATTTATATTGTTCTTTCATTCCTTTAAATATTAAGTGTAAATTCACTGTCAGATGGGAGTCTAGACACTCATGTGAGCAATAGCAAGTCATATTATTACCAAAAACATTCTATTATTATTATAAAAAACATTCGCTTTAGTTTAAAGGTGTCCCAGGAATGAAACATATTTCCATACCAATGTAATGTATCAACATAGGACTCAAACAAATATAGACTATAAAAATCTTCCTACCACTACAAGATTGGGACATTGGACCTATTCAGCAATGGTGTTTTCCAAGTGAAAGCAGTCGCTGCTCTTTGCATTTGTGACTGACTATAAGCTTTCCATTAATTATATCTATTGTTGCTGTCACCTTTAGCTGATCTCATTCTGAGTTCTTATCAGGACAACAGAACCTGCCCATTAGTCCTATACTGAAGTCCTTAAATATGTACTATTATTCCATAATTTAACAAAGTAATAAAAAAATCACTAAGCATTCAAAGTATATGTTTTCTAAGAATTGTAATAATCTGAGAAATGTGTTATTGACATTCAACTACTTTACATAGTTTTGGAGAATTATACAAGTTCTTTATGACTATTTATTGATAAGTGTTGAGTCTGTCAAAATTTATTCAGCAGTAAGGTAAGAATATTATTCCAGACCAGGGTTTATGGAGTAATTTAAATTTATTTGACTAATAAGCACTAATATAGGAAGTATCTGAAAATTTAATTAAGTCAAAAGATATTCTAAAGTTCTACTTAACCATGCTAGTCCTATAAAAAAGATCAACTTTAAACATTCCACAGTTTAATTATTGGAAGTATAAAATTACAGGGTAAAAGCGAATAATAGAGACAAGTTGTAGCTCAGTAAAACTGTAAATTAGATAATCATATATAAAATGATAAAAGATTTTCTTCAATATCCATGTGGATGAGATAAGTAATAAAGTAGAAAAGGAGCTTGAGCATTCGAAAATTTCAAAAGAAAGACAAGTGTTAGAAACTTTTAATGGAATTTTTAAACCTCAATAACAAACATTATTGCTGTGTAGTAGCTATAGCACAAATGAACATGAACAAGTACCTAAGGGGCCACAGGAAGAAGTCAAATATCACCATCACAAGATCAAGCAATCACTACACACTGTGAGACCTGGGACAAATAATTTATATAGTATGTCTCTTGGTAGAATGAAAGACCATTGCAGCATACCGATCTCAGTAACAAGACTGAAAAAACAAACAAACAAAATAGTGTGATTTCCTTTTGTTGGAAATAAAATACATTCTTTCTTTAGTCTATTGGCATTTCTCTCTCTCTCTCTCTCTCTCTCTCTCTCTCTCTCTCTCTCTCTCTCTCTCTCTCTCTCCTTTTGTCTCTGTGTGCTTATGTGTACATGTTAATTAGTGGTGCACACATAGACATGTGGGTGTTTGTGGACATATGGGCTCATGTGGAAATCAGAGATTGATGTCTGATGTCCTCCTTAATCTAGCTCCACTTTAATCATCAATAAAGTTTCTCTTACAGAAATTGTCAGTCACAATTCAAGGTAGGGTAGTTTTTTACAAAGCTCAGTGGTTTTTCAGATAAGTCTGTCTCTTGAAATACTGGAATTCCAGGGGCTGGAGAGATGGCTCAGCGGTTGGGAGCACCGTTTGCTCTTCCAGAGGACCTGGGTTCGATTCCCAGCACCCACATGGCAGCTAACAACTGTCTGTAGTTCCAGTTCCAGGCAAACAACAAGGCAAATAAATAATAAATAAATAAACTTTTTTTTAAATTTTTTTTATTTATTTATTATTTATTTAAAAAAAAAAAAAAAAAGAAATACTGGAATTCCAAACAGGAGCGAGAAGAATTTTGATGTGGGTTTAGTGCATAAAAACACACTCAGGTAATCAGGTTTGTGCAACAATCATTTTATTCACTTTACCTAGCCCCTGTCTAGAAATCACTTTCCTAGAGGCATAAATAAGCATCAAAGAAAATTGTGGCCTTTTGTCCACTGCATATATCAGTGTTGAAGATAAACTATTTTTGAATGCAACATGTGTATACTGTCTTTTAATTAATGTTTAATTCTTCCAGGCAAAATCAACAGTGTACTTCTTCAAAATTTCTGAATGTGATGTTGTACCTCAAATGATCTTCTTTAAATTTTATTGGAGTATACAGACATATACAGGGACAGACATAGAATTATAATATTAAAATAGTTTTATGAAAGTAAAATTTAATTCTTCAAAAAATAGCAGATAGTCGTCATACTTCAAAGCAATCTTTACTTTTCTTTGGTTTAGTTCAGCTCTTATGGTTCTGCACCTCACTTCCAGAGGAAGGAAAACCCTGCCACAGCTACTCAATATAGTAGTTGCTCAACACAGACACTAATAAGCTTGGTCCCACACAGAGTATTTTAACAGAAATGGATGTTGACAGTGGTCTGAAGTTTACTCATTCCTTTCAGTATCTCAAGGTATAGAGTCAGAGATACCACAGTCACAAATGACATTTTTAACTTGTAAAATTGTGTGATGATACTTAGTTATCATATGGAGACATGGCATAAGAATCTGACCCCATTTCACCAGACATGAATATCAAATGATTCTGCTCTCGGTAGTCAGTGTCATGATGTCTCTGTGAATTCTTCCTGTCATTGCATCACTGGTTGCTGTGGTAGGAATGTTCTCTGTGTACTGTGAATAAAGAACTGTTTTGGCCTGTGTAGAGCACCATAGAAGTGGGTGGAGAATCAGAGCACAAGCAGGTAAGAAGAAGGGTGGAGTTTGCCAGTCTCGATCTGTCCCTCGAAGAAGAAGCATGTAGGAATTCAGGTGAGCCACAGGCTGCAAGCCACATGGTGGGTAGATTCATGGAAATGGGTTGATTTAAGATGAAAGAGCTAGCTAGTAATGTGCTTAAGACATGGGCCAAACAGTGTTAAAGTATATAAGCATGTGATTTCATTTCTTTTGGGGGACAAAAGCCGCGGGTGCGCAGACCAGGTTCCAAACCGCAGGCCCCGCACACACGCCAGGTCACAAACCACCAGCCCCAAACAGGCCAGGAAAAACTTACTACAACAAGTTGCCACTGGTGGGTGGCAAAAAAAAGAAAAATAAAAAAAAGACAAAAAGAAAAAAAGTCTTATGTTGCTGTATTAAGGCTTCTGCAGTTGTTATTGAAAAACTGCTCCAGTGTGTCACAACAGGCAACTGATGGTTCATACGTGTCTTTGTGTCCCCTTCAGTGAGCTGTAGTTGTGGGTTTGTGTGCTTTGCAGCCTGTTATACAAAAAGCAACAGACAATGGAAGATTCCAGGAGTGCTAACAGCTGCAAGTCACAGACCAGGAGTGTAACATGGAAGCTTGCACGAGGGTTTCTGTTTCTGTTCTACTTTTCATTAAGACTGGAATCAAGCTTACATAAAAGCTATTGGTAATTTAAGTTTTCTTTTGTGTCATTCAGTGTAAAACTGTCTGATTTGAAAAAAAATGTAGGTTATGAAAAATAAAAGATTTAGGCACTGTTAAAAAAAAAAAGAAAGAAAGTGAAAGTGGTCTGCACCTGTACTGGCACAACTCAGTCTATAGAAAAAGAATAATCAAAGCCTGGAGCAAATGTGCTTCTGTTAATAGCCATTGCTTTTTTGAAAGAGGCCAGGGTTTGGGTCTTAGCATTCTTTAACAGGCCTGAAACTTAATTCCAAGGATCCGGCGTCCTCTTCTGTCTTTTAAAAGGATCAGTATTTATGCACTTGCATCTACACATACATACACAAACACACACATGCACTTACGCACATACACACAATTTATAAAGATTTTATTTTATGTGTATTTTTGAGTATGAGTATTTTGCCTCCATCTATGATTGTCAAACTACATGCATGACTGGTACCTGCAGAGTACAGGAAACTGCAGTAGCTAGCATTGGGAATGGAGTTACAGAAAGTCCTGAGCTACTGTTTAGATGATGAGAACCTAACTCAGGTCACCTGGAAACAGCAGAAAATGATTTTTAACATAGCCATTTCTCTATGTTCATAAAATAAAACTTATAAAAAATGAATTCTTATTATATACTTTAAGATGGACTGTTGGAATAAAATAATATTGTTATAAATGAAATTTCATATTCAGATGGCAGATGGTCACTCTCTTTATCTCTCTCCTTCCTCTGTCTCCTGTGTGTTTGTGAGTGGAGGTGGTATTTAGAAGTTGAAGCTGGAATTTTTGCGTTGGTTTTCAAGTATTTACTGATGTAGGATTTGCTTAGGCAGGATTGTTCCATATACTAAGATTTCAAGCTTTGCAATAAATTAGCCTATCTTCTCAGGGAGCGAAATATACCCTCCCTTGACTCCCATTGTTGATAATTCCCATTGGTTGCTGTGCCAGCCTAATATGACTTTGGGTAAAAGCACTTTATCCATGAACCATATCCTGAGGCCCCAATGAAGTCTTTCATAAGTTTTTGTTTGTTTGTTTTTATCTTCAGTGATTGTTTTCTTCTATAATAGATGAGAAAAGTCAAAACATGGGAATTTCTTTGTAAAATTCACAGGGTATAAACTGAAGAGTACTAATATAAATGAGGTAGCCACAGTAATTTCTGGGGAAGGGCAGCAAATGTTAATTTAGTAAGTCAATATGTTACCACCTGTGATTTTGGTGAAAAGCTGACTTTTCTGAACTCTGATCTGTCTTATCCTTAAAGTACTGGTTTAAATTAATCACTAATTTGCTCTTTTCATCCAGGGTTAGTCAAAGTTCAGCACCAGCAGGCCCTTAATCATCTCTAGTGATCATATTAAATTTGATATGTACATCATATGATATTTAAATCCATAATTAGAAGATAAAAATTAAATATACTTACCATTCAAATTGTACAAATGGGATTTATAAAACATCACATATAAAATGATACTTCGATAAAAGAAAAGCACAAATAAAGAAAAGTACCAAGAATAAATTTTGATCCATGAGGTGGTACAGAGTCATAGCTGACTGCTAGTAGAAGTGCCAGTCTGAACACATCTCCTTTTACTATGCTAACCAGAGATACTTAATGGTACCTACTTGGATGTTTACAAGTTGTTCATATAATACCATGTGAAGAACTTTCTGCAATTTTTCACTAGATATTTGACTAAAACTTCCTTTTTGTCATTCTAAATGTGTATCATGTTCCTTTCCAAATGTCATAAGTATATTAAACAGAAAAATAATGTAACATTCTTGTCTTCACATGTACTGGCCAATACAGAGCTCCAGATGTGAAAATAGAAATGCTTTTTAGAAATCTTCTACAATTTTTCCTGATACATTACTGCATCACTAGCATAAATTTATTTACCTAATTTACTGATTGGGTTTTGTTAACTTGACACAACCTAGATCTTCTGAAAATTTAGAACTTAAATTTAGAAAGTACCAGCATCATATGTGGGCAATGAATACATCGGACAGTGGGGCATTATAGTAAATAATGATTGATATGAGAGAGACCTACCCACTGTGGGTGGGTCCAGCACTGGGGAGGAGATCATATGTTATATAAGAATACTAAGTATGAGCCATGAAGATGAGACAATAATAAGTGCTTGTTCATGTGTTCTGCTTCTGTTTCTGCCCACAGGTTCCTACCATAAGCTTCTGCCTTGATGTCCATTGATGAGACCTGTCACATGAAATCCAAATAATCTTCAGCTTCCCCAGGTTGGATTTGTCAGATTCTACAACATCAACAAATTAGCAAACTAGTACAGCTACTGTGTCACATCAGAGGATCAACAAACATAATATGAGAAATTGATGTAAGTGACGGGTAGTTGAATTTGTGAGAATTTTTGATATGCTAAGAAAATCTAGAATGTATTCTAAATTAAATTCTAAAACTTTACCCAATTGTAATCTCTTTATTTCCCTGAGGAAACTACAATATTCATTTCATAAAACAAAAACTTGAGTTATGAATGTAGATGAAGGAGATCTTCCATTTGAAAATGGTTTGTGTTTTGCCCCATTCAGCTTCATAAATACAAATAAAAGCTTTTTGAGATTTTAGTCTGGCATCACCTTAACTATGTTTTAAATCAGAAAAGTATTGAGTATATAATTCAGTAAAGAAGAGATTTCAACAGTAGTACTTTTTAATTTTTTAAACAAAATATGAATAGTATTTTAAAGCCTTAATAATAAACATTGCTAAAGTAAATCTTATTTTGTTATTCTCTAATTAATATTAATATCAGTTCTCTACAAGATAGAAAGGAAACAAAATAAATAGAACAATACACAAAGTCAAGCCATTGAATAAGTGGATCATTTTATCACTCATTCACTATCATATTGTAGTAATTAACTAGATTTTTCTAAAAGGTCCATAAAGACACAACTTCAAATTTAAAATATATGTATAAATTATTTTTCATAGGGATTAATGATAAAAAATACCAATAGTGACATAGTTTTTATTACTTAAATATTATAATTTTAGTAGTTGGTCAACATGAAATATATCAGATGCATGTTATCTCAAATTTCTGTTTATTTGAACTTTTGCTGATCGTTTAACTATATACTTTAGTTATTTTTTGTATGATCCTGTGGGAATTTGTGTGAGTTTCTTGTTTTTTCTTATTTTTGCTGAGTGTTTGTATTTAAAGAAAAAGAAAAGAAAGTTTGGGAGATAAGGAAGTGGAGAAGGTCTGAGAGAAACTTGTGAAGAAAAAAAATTATTCAAAATGTTTACAGTTTTGATTTTTTAGTTAAAAGTGATTATTTATTGAAATAAAATGAAAAAACTCTAAAAAGTCACTCTGCATTTAATAATATTTATATTTGCTATAATAAATGTGACTACTGATAATTTTTATTTACTCTATTGTGTATATGCACTGCTACATCCTTCCACTATCAAAACCTTTCTGTTGTTTATATTTAAAAAAATTTCCATTTATTTACTGATTAATAGAATGGGTTATATGCCAAAATTTACTGTAATCCATTGAAAGAAAACTGAAGGAGACAGAAATCTGTCATTTTAGTTTAAAAGTAAGAAAGCAGAATCATTATATGTAAGGATTTCCAAAGCTTGCATTCACCTGGAATGTAACTGTCAATCGTGCCCCTGGGTGTGGAGATGCAAACATGGGCCCACCCACCCTTTTTAAAGAAAGGGCTCACAGGAGTGCCCTTCTCTTCCCCTTCCCCCTCTCCTCTCTCTTTGCTCCCTTCTGCCCCTATCTCTGCTCCCCACTTTAATAAACTCTAGTGTGGTACTCCTGGTGTTGAGATTCCATTCACGTGTCATGTCCAAAAAAGCTAACATTGGTGCTGTGCTCGGCGACCCCCCCAGCCCTAAGCACACATAGGCACTGGGGACCCCTGTTCAATCCTCCACCAGAGACCACCTTTCATCTGCCTGGTTCCAGACCATACATGCACAACACCAGTGTTGATTTGTGAGTTTCCCCCTCGGTCAGCATAAAAGTGAACTAGTTTCATGGAGGATCAGCTTCCTGATTTTCATTTGGTCGTGATTTGTTCCTTTTTGTTGACAAACACTCCTGGCTTTTTTCCCCTGCACTACAGTTCCATCCAGGGACCTGTCCTTGTTGGAATTACACTAGCACCTTTCGTGGGCGTTTTTTTTTTTTTTTTTTTTTTTTTTTTTTTTTTTTTTTTTTTTTTTTTTTTTTTTTTTTTTTTTTTTTTTTTTTTTTTTTTTTTTTTTTTTTTTTTTTTTTTTTTTTTTTTTTTTTTTTTTTTTTTTTTTTTTTTTTTTTTTTTTTTTTTGCCGGCAATGCCATGAAGAAGTTGTGGTCACGTGTTTTTGGGGACTGACAAGTCCACTTTATCTCACTATGTGTGGGTGTAATATCCTGGCACTCTCTCTTCTGCCTGACAGGGTCTTAGAGATATATGCATGGTTGAGTTGGGGCACTGTCGGAGCGGCCTGCATGTGTCCATGTCTGCTGACGAGCTAGTCTGCTGTAGGCCTGCTTCCCTGTGGATTCAGTTTGCAGGGGTTACGTCTCTTGCTTGCTGGTTCCATATGTCCCCTTAAGTTTTGGCATGGGAAATAAGCCATCTAAATCCATACCTCCATCTTCCCCCTTAGGGTACGTTCTAGAGGCGTTGAGACCTCTTAGCCTTATGCCTTAAATGATACTACCAAGCTGATCCATTATTGTGCAAAGAAATGGCCCAGATATTCCTTAGACAGTAATCTAAAGTGGCCACCTAATGGCACCCTGGATCCCGATATTTTGCGGGAATTATCTAATTAATGCTGGCAACCAGGAGAATTGAAAGAGTTAAAAATATCCCCTATATAAAAGCTTTCTCTTTTTAAGTTCTAAGCCTTCCCACCTAAGTTCTCCTGCTCACCTGCTGTTAGCCACTTCCTCAATCCCTGATGATTCTCATCTTCCACTGTATCCTGCAAATGACGCTCCACCTACCTCAACACACTCCTACTGCCCCCTCATCTCCACCTATCACTGGTTTTTGAGCCACTAAGGACACTGATCCAATTCTACCTCTTCAGGAAGTAGCAGGTGTGGATGGGATAGTTAAAGTGTATACTCCCTTTCCTTTGTCTGAACTCTCCCAGTTTGCAAAGAAGTTAGGCTCTTACAGTTCAAATTCTACTGCATTTATAAAAGAATTTCAGTACTTAATCCAATCTTATGACCTCACCTGTCACAAAGTATATACAATTTTAACCAATAATCTTTTACCTGAGGAGCGCAGGCAAGTTTGGGAGCAGGCCAGACTACATGCAGATGAGGTTCATCAAACAAATTTAGTGAGAAACTATAGGATGTGATTCAAGATAAACAGGAAAATCCATCCCAGTTTCTAGAGTGCCTTACAAATGTGCTCTTGCAGTTCACAAATTTAGATCCAGAGAGCACTGAGGGAAGACAGCTTTTTATGACCCATTTATTTAATCAAAGCTACCCGGACATAAAGGCCAAGCTTAGATCTCTTGAGAGGGGCCCATTAACTCCACAAGCAGATATTTTGTCACTTGCATTCAAGGTGTATCACCAGAGAGATGAGAGAATTCGGTGGGAGAAATACCTCCTGCTAGTAGAGGCGATCAGGCCAGCCCCTCCACCACTGCCTCCCAGAGTGAGCAGACAAAAGCACTCTGGATGTTTGTTTCCACTGTGGTTGAGTAGGCCATTATTGTGGCTCATGTCCAGATCTACCATGGAGGCCATCTCAGTCATGTCCTAAGTGTTGTAGATACCACTGGCCAGGCAGCTGCTGCCCTACATCAAAGCGTGGGGACACAGCAAGCTTGGATGAGGTTCATAATATACTGGGACTGGCCAAGGATGAATAATAGTGCCCAGGCCCTCTTAGTACACAGAGAGAGACTCGGATGGATTTTGAGGTTTCTGGCCAGAACATTTCTTTCCTGGTGAACACTGGATCTGTGTTCTCAGTTCTGCAGGAGTAATGGGATCCACCCATTCTTTCAGGCCTTACAATTGTTGGGGTAGGAGGCAAATCCATGCGACCTTATCAGACACTGCCACTTAATTGCATTTTTTGAGAAATTCCTATTACTCAGCCATTTTTAATTATGCCAGGTTGTCCAACAGCTTTGATTGGAAGAGATTTCTTAGCAAAAGTGGGAGCTTTCATTTCATTTAGTGATCACATTTGCCTAAATCCAGCCTTGCCAGCCACTCTGACTGTTCCTCTGTTCCTTTTACTATTCAATCAGCCTGTAAGTTCTACCTTCTTGACAATTTGCTTTCTCCCCTCCTCCATCACCTGCCATTGCTTTTGTGGGATTTTGCAGGTGACTCTCTTCCCAATCTGTGCTCTGCCCACCTCTAGTTAACATTGGAGATCAAGTTTTACTTTCTTCTCTAAACCACCAACCTCCTCCCCTCACTCCAAAGTGGACAGGACCATATAGAGTAATTCTAACAACTCCTACTTGAAGGCTTCCCACATTGGATTCATTTGTCTAATCTTAAACCTTTTATCCCCCCTCCTCAAAATAGCCAGATGAGACCCAAAATCTTAAAAAACCAGCTCCAAGCTTCCTTTGCATCTGGCCATAACAGAAGCTAAGGTGGTAAACAAAGGGCCTCAGGCAATCTGCTTGGAATCCAAGGTAAACAAAGGATTGTTAAACTCTGCAGTTAAAGCAGCCACTCCCTGAGGATGCATTGCAGATAAAACAAAGAACATTCCTTACCCCCCTGCAGGAGTCCAGGTAGGCAAAATACAGGACACTGTACTCCTTTCTCTTTACCAGACTTAGCAAGGATCCACAGACGTTAATCTGCAGGTAGCAGATAATAGAATCCCTTAGCAGAAGAAAATAACCATTCACACAATGCAGCTAACTCAAGGTTTACTCCCAAGTTTCTTTCTTCCCTCCTTTCCCTTAGCCTGTCACCCCCAAAGCTCTATCACTGCAGACAATGGAATACCTTAGCAAAAGAAAAGAACCATTCACACATCCAGATAACTCAAGGTTTACTTCCAAACTCCTTTCCCCTTAGTCACTCCCAAAGCTCTATCACTAAACCATATTTTTTTCTGAGCTCCAGGAAACAAATTTCTTGGCCCTATGATCCAAATCTTTCATTCTGCCAGCAAGATGAGCTAAAGCCCTCTCCCTCTTTGTGTCAGCAGGAAGTAACCAAGACCACCACAACAACCCATTCCCGACTATAAATCCAGTTAATATATATATATATATATATATATATATATATATATATGTATATACTATACATATATATATATATATGGATTTCCAAAGCTTGCATTCACCTGGAATGTAACTGTCAATCATGCCCCTGGGTTTGGTGATGCAAACATGGGCCCACCCACCCTTTTTAAAGAAAGGGCTCACAGGAGTGCCCTTCCCTTTCCCTTCCCCCTCTCCTCTCTCTCTGCTCACTTTTGCCCCTATATCTGCTCCCTGCTTTAATAAACTCTAGTATGGTACTCCTGGTGTTGAGTTTCCATTCACGCACCATGGGCAAAAAACTAACACTATAGAAGAACATATCATAAAATTCTAAATCTTATAAAATATATGTACCAAAAAAGACATGATTTAGTATATGTGAACATTAGACCATCTTCCAGTACTTTACAGTCAGAAACAATAATAGATCCAGAAAATGTTACAACTGTCTTGTCTGTTTTCACCCAAAGATGAAGAGTTTGAATTTTCTTTTTACATGATCTCATTTCCTTTCTTTCTCTACTCTCTTCAAATGTTAGGCTTCTTTTCCTGCATCCTGCATCTTCATTTCACAGATGTTGATGGGATTATATGTTTCTTTCTGAGGTTTAATTTTTTTTAATTAAGTTGAAGTTATAATTACAAAAGAAAATGACAGACTAAAATAATTTAGTTTTTAGAAAATATACTTTCTGAAAAGACAGTTAATGACCATATATTTGTTTATTGCATTTGTTTAATTATTCATGACTATAAGAATATGGGCATGCCTGTGTGCTTGTCTTGGTTTATGCAAATATGAAAATGATCAGATAAGTGTATTATCTTGAACAAACATATTATAAATAATAATAGCAACTTAATTGTTTGATGTGGAATGTCTTTCTGTATGCTATGAATATGCATTATTATGGGTTAATAAATGGACTCTTTTGGTCAATGACAAGCCAGCTTAGAGACAGGCAGAAATTCCAAACATAGACAAAGTAGATACTGCAAACTGCAGCTCAAAAGATCTCAAAGTACAGGGAAGCCACTTGCCATGTGGCAAGAAACAGATTGTAAAATTGTGTTAAGTTTTAAGAGCTACTTGGTAATTAGCCTAAGCCATAGACCCAGTGGTTTGTAATTACCATAATTAAATATGGCTGCAGGCCTGTGGACAGAAAAGTTTCCTCCAAATTGTGGGCACAGACAAATCAGAAACTTCAGAAACTTCAGGCTACAGCTGTTAACTAGTTTGTTTTCTACCTTCAAGCATACTACTTTTTTTTTCTTTTTCTATTTTTTAATTTTTTATTTATTTTTGAATAAAGTCTCATTTTTTATCCATGTATCTCCTTGTTCAGATTCCCTTCCCCCTTCTGCCTCTCCCAGTCACTCTCTCTTCTCCCCATCTCCTTATCTCCTCTCAGCAACAATAGGAGGTCCCAAGGTCCCAAGATCCCAAGATCCCAAGGTGGCTTAGTTCAGCATCCACTCCAGGCAAGTCTGATTTCCTTTTCCTAATATCAAGACTGGGTCAGGTGTTTCTCTGGAGGGAATGAGCTCCAAGGTACTTTGGATGCCACTTAAGGTACTTTGGATACCAAGCTTTTCAGTGGTTGTAGCTTGGGTGTGCTTTGTTTTTTATTTAAAGTCCACTAATGAGTGAGTACATTCACTGCACATCTTTCTGGGTTTCTGATACCTTGCTCAGGAGGATATTCTCCAAATTCATCCATCTGCCTGTGAAATTTAGGATATCATTTTTTCTTACTGCTGAGTAATACTTCACTGTGTAGATGTACCACAGTTTGTTTTGTTAATCCATTCTTTAGTTGAGGGGCATCTATGTTGTTTCCAGGTTCTTGCTATTACAAATAATGCTGCTATGAACATAGTTGAGCTAATGCTTTTTGAGTGTGGATGTGCATCTTTAGGGTATATACCCAATAGTAGTGTTCCTGGATCCTTGGAGAGATTGATTCCTAGTTTTCTGAGAAACCTCCATACTGCATTCAAGCATACTTTTTAAAAGATTTACCCTTTAGCTGTGTCTGTCTGCCTATCATCCAACCTGGAAAATTCTGTTCTTCTCAGCAATTATCAGGAAGAGTAGAAGACTTTGTTCTGAAGATAGTAAAGTAAAGAAATTTTGTAATAAACTTTGGATCCTGATGTGTATGCCTTCACTCAGTGACATGAACGGTGCAGTGGTGGGAGAAAGCAATGGAAGGAGAAACAAAAGCATGGGTGTAAATAAGAGTGAAAGAGAGAGTGAAGATAGAATGACCTTTAGAAACTGACCATCAGAGTGAGGGTTTGTTTCAGAAGAAGCTACAGAGTTTACAAAAAAAATTCAGAAGAGCAAGCTTATAATCTGTTAAACTGAGAAATCATAAGTCTTGGATTAGAAAACAGAGACAAGAGGGGTGGTTCTAGAGTGAAGGTAGGTGTGTATGCAATAGAGAAAAACTGTAGCAGCAACAGAGAGCAAGCATGGATAAGAGGGAAGAAATAAGTTGGGCATGAAGTGGAAAGTGTGCTAGATGGTAAGGATTTCTACATAAGCAAATATGAGAAGACATGGCAATCAGTGAGAACTAAAGAGAGTAGTAAGTGTGTCAGTGAATTGCATAAAGAAATTGGAAAGGAATTTGTGTCAGTATGAGTGACAAAGGAAAACTCTTATACCAAATCAAATGTTTAGTGCTACAAGTGAGTGCAGGCACCAAGCTTCCACCTTATTTTATGTAATGTATCCAAACTCCTCATTTTCTTCTTCTGTTATTTACTTCTCTCTCCTTCTTTTATTGTTCAGCATAGCAGTTAATAACAATTACAGAAAATATATGACTGAATGCATCAAAAATCTGAAGATTCACACTATAAATAACAAAATCCTGTGTCACTCTCATTTAAGTAAGAGTTGCTATTCCCAAGGAAAGAGATCAGAAGTGTTGCTGAAGATGAGGAGAAAGAGGATCCTTGTGAACTGTTGGTGAGAATAAGAATGATTACAGGCAATTTGGAAATGAATGGAAGAAGCACTTCCTCAAAAGATGAAAACAGAATCACTAGTGAGAAGGATTTCTCATTCATATGTTCTATAATATATGTCATAACTGTGTTCCCAATGTCTAAGAAACAAACTTAATTTGTATTAGTTAATAAATAGATGAAGTACCTGGGGTCCACAATACACAATGAAATATTATTTAGGCACAAAAAGATGCATCCCTGCTAATTTGACAATATGGATAGAACTAAGAATTATTAAATGATTGAAATTGCCAATTTCAGAAACAGAAGAACCACATAATTTTTTCCTGTATATGTGTCATCAAACATTAATGTTATGTAAATTCAGAATAGAATGACAATAATTACAGATGATAAATATCTCTTGAACAGGACCTAATTTTCACTACCCAAAATAAGCAACTCCCAACAGCATGTAACTCCAATATAATAGAATCCCATACCTTCTTCTGTTCTCCATTGGCCCTTGCACATAGGCGTATGCATATTGACAAGTAATAATAAGAAAACATTTAAAAGTGATGATTAAAAATGGCTAAGGAGAATAGAGAGAGGGAAAGATTAAGATAATTCAATCAATGATTTTGAATATATTGGTACTCAGATATGCTGGTGAGTTGATTCAATTTTTTTAATATGAATAAAATCATATTTTTATCCATGTATACCCTTGTTCAAATTCCCTTCCCCATTCTGCCCCTTCCAGTTACTCTCTCCTCTCCCTATCATTTTATCTCCTCCTCAGAAAGGGCAGAAAGTCCCAGGGTCCCAGTGTGGCTTAGTGCAGCATCCACTCCCAGCAGATCCACTTTCCTTGCCACAACATTAAGACTGGGTCAGTTTTAAGAAATACAATAATAATGGTAATCTAATAATGTGATGTAATTTCTAAAAAATATTTTGAAAAATTTTAACAGAAAGTAAATATTTGAGAAATATATATATATACATACTTTTTATTGGGGTTAATACTAGTTTAAAATTTTATCTACATTTGTAGCTGGACACATAGATCAGAGTTAAGAGAACTCATTTGTACAGAAAATCTGTGATTGATTTCTACAACCTACAGGGTGATTAATAAAGGTCTACAACACCAGCTCCAGGGAAAACATACCCTTTGTCTTCTGAGCTTCCATAAAAACTACCTTCATGGAATTATACATAATAATAGGTTCAAAAACCTATAGAATATAGGTTCAAAAATTAGAGATAAAGTATCCATATTCATAAAATAACTATAAACCAATATTTAAAAATTATTTCTGAGTGAGAAACTTCATAGTAGAGATGACCTGAGTTTGAAAACTTGACTCAAGATGCTGGAAGGAGAAAATACATTACAGAAGTTGTTACTTTTATCATATAGAAATGCTGACTTTATTCATAATAATAATATTAAAAAACTATCAAAAAAGGTGAGAAAAAAAAGAAATGCTGAGTTTCATCATTGTCATAATACACAATATTGTATATCTGTCTTATTAGTATTACTAACCTGGAAATACTTACTGTTATTTTTTTTTAATTTTTTTTCCTTCTTTATTTTGTATTTATCAAAAAAACAGAAAAACAGTAAAAAGAATTTAAAAATGCGGGAGAGTTAACAATAACTATACAGAGGATAATAATCATAAGCATGGCTTATCAAGGGTGGAAATGCAAATAAGAGTGCTACACATATATTTTCTTTATGTTCAGCTTACCCTCTGAATTTTTTTTCCATCCCTGTATATCCTTATTGAAGGTCTCTTCCCCCTCCAAACAAATCTGATCATTTTTCTTCTCTGCAACTCCCCATCCCCTCCCTTGGCAGGGAGCAGACAGTCCTATGCTCACACTGGCCCAATAATGCTTGGATCAGTCTTCACTCCCGGCCAAATCCAGTTTTATCCTCCTCCCTCAAGAGAGAGTCAGGTGTTCCTATAGATGGACTGGGGTTTGAAGGGTCAGTCCAGGGTGTTTCTGATCCCAAGCTGTTTAGTGGTTGTGGTTTGCTGCGTGGGCATGTTTGGCTTTTTTTCTTGTTTGTTTGTTTAGAGACCACTAGTGAGTGAGTACATCCCCTGCTTATCTCTCTGAGTTTGTGATACTTTGCTCAGGAGGATATTCTCCAAATCCATCCATTTGCCTGTGAATTTTAGGATATCATTTTTTCTTACTGCTGAGTAGTATTCCATTGTGCAGATGTACCACAGTTTGTGAATCCATTCTTCAGTTGAGGGACATCTAGGTTGTTTCCAGGTTCTTGCTATTACAAATAATGCTGCTATGAACATAGTTGAGCTAGTACCTTTGGAGTGTGACTGTGCATCTTTAGGGTATACACCCAGAAGTGGTATTGCTGGGTCCTTGGGGAGATTGATTCTCAATTTTCTGAGAAACCGCCATACTGCATTCCAAAGTGGCTGAACAAGCTTACAATCCCACCAACAATGGAGGAGTGTTCCCCTTGCTCCCCATCCTCTCCAGCATAGGCTGTCATCTGTGCCTTTTATCTTAGCCAATCTAACAGGTGTTAGGTGGTATCTCAAAGTTGTTTTGATTTGCATTTCTCTGATGGCTAAAGATGAAGAGCACTTTTTCAGGTGCCTTTCAGCCATTTGTAGTTCCTCTACTGAGAATTCCCTTTTTAGATCTGAACCCCATTTTTTGATAGGGTTATTCAAGGTTTTGGGATCTAAATACTTGAGCTCTTTATATATCTTAGAGATCAGTCCTCTATCACTTGTAGGGTTGGTGAAAATCTTTTCCCATTCTGTAGGCTGGCGTTTTGTCCTATTGACAGTGTCCTTGGCTTTGCAGAAGCTTCCCAGCTTCAGGAGATCCCACTTATTGATTGTTGGTCTTAGTGCCTGTGCTACTGGTGTTATATTTAGGAAGTGGTGGCCTGTGCCAATTTGTAGAAGTGTATTTCCCACTTTCTTTTCTATCAAGTTCAAAGTGGTTGGGGTAAAGTTGAGGTCTTTGATCCACTTGGATTTGAGTTTTGTGCAGGGTGACAGGCTCGGATCTATTTGCATTTTGCTACACATTTCTTTCCAGTTATGACAACACCATTTGTTAAATATACTATCTTTTTTTCCATTGAATGTTTTTGGCCTCTTTGTCAAAAATCAGATGTTCATAGGTTTTTGGGTTAATGTCTGGATCCTCAATTCTATTCCATTGATCCACAAGTCTGTTTTTATGCCACTACCAGGCTGTTTTTATTACTGTAGCTCTATAGTATAGCTTGAAGTCAGGGATGGTGATACCTCCTGAGGTTCTTTTGTTGAATAAAATTATTTTGGCAATCCTGGCTTTCCTGTTATTCCAAATGAAATTGAGTATTGTTCTTTCAAGGTCCAAAAATTATTGTGTTGGGATTTTGATAGGCAGTGCATCGAATCTGTAGATTGCCTTTAGTAGAACTGCCATTTTTACTATGTTGATCCTATCAATCCAGGAACATGGGAGAGCTTTCCTTTTTCTGATATCCTCTTCAATTTCTTTCTTCAATGATTTAAAATTTTTGTCAAATAGGTCTGTTACTTCTTTGGTAATAGTTACTCCAAGGTATTTAATACTATTTGCAGCTAATATGAAGGGTAATGTTTCCCTTATTTCTTTTTCAGCTCTTCTATCTTTAGCGTATGGAAGGGCTATTGATTTCTTTGAGTTTATCTTGTATCCTGCTACATTGCTGAAGGTGTTTATCAGCTGTAGCAGTTCTTTGGAAGAATTTTGTGGGTCACTTATGTATACAATCATATCATCTGCAAATAGAGATAGCTTCACTTCTTCTTTTCCAATTTGTATGCCCTTAATCTCTTTTCATTCCCTTATTGCTTTAGCTAAAACTTCCAGAACTATATTGAATAGATAAGGAGAGAGAG
>PVIH01015840.1:5845-35382 GCA_004025045.1 Sigmodon hispidus
TTTTTTTTTTTTTTTTTAAACTTTATTTATTTATTTGCCTTGGTGTTTTGCCTAGAACTGGAACTACAGACAGTTGTTAGCTGCCATGTGGGTGCTGGGAATCGAACCCGGGTCCTCTGGAAGAGCATACGGTGCTCTTAACCGCTGAGCCATCTCTCCAGCCCCCTCACTAAGTTTCTTTTGGCCATAGTGTTGCTGCTGTCACAGAGAGATAAGCTTTTGTCTAAAGCAAATTGGGACATGACAGAGTTTGCCTTTTCAATCACTTCAATCTTTTCAAAGACCTGCATAGACACTGTGTTTGCAGATTAAGGGTTCTTTGGGGTGGTGGTGGTAGTGGTGGTGGTTCTCAAGCAAGGCAGGAGGAGCAGACATACTTTTAGCCTCAAGACCAAACTTAGATTTCAAAAGGGTGGTGATTTGGGCTTATAATCATGTCCTCTTCTCAGAGAAGGCTTCTTAGACACTCCATTTAAATGGATATCTTCCCATCCATTATCTCGTCTCTTCCTCTATCCTTTAACATTTACCTCAGTGGTGTTTATTACATCTGACATGATTTTACCTGGTGGCTAGTTACCTTATTTCCTGCCTTCTTCCTCAAGTGCTGTGATGTTTGAAGTCCTGCACAGAGTAGGTGTCCATGAAAAATGAACATTTTTTTTCTGAGTTTTTCCTCAGCTTTATGTGCTTTTCATGAAGGATTAACTTCACAAAAATGAGACTAAACACTGGCTTCTTTGGGCACCTCAATAGACCTGGCTAATTCAAAGGTGACTTGTAAGCCTGTCATGAGTGTGCTATGCCAGAAACATAGACAGACACATATGTGTCTTTCTACAATGTCATCAGAATGTATTGAATAACAACACATTCACAAGGTTCAGTTGTTTCAATGACAACAATTTGTCACCCAATCCAGCCTTCCTTGGTAATCTGACTGAGGCAGGTTCATTTCTTCCAGTCCTAATCACTATAGACTCACTGCACACACAGCTATGTGTGTATATATGGTTTATAAAGTCATTCTAAGATACTGCAGGAGGCTTCGGAGGTTTGGAAAGTGGGCTGACTGAGAGTCTGCAATGATAAGATTGCTGGAAGAAGGTTATAGCTGCTACCACTGGAGCCAGAGGTTGTGAGTGAAGCTGCAGATTTCAGCTGTGAGGGAAAAGGCTGAATCAGGTTCAAAAAACAGCAGGTTCTGGTCCAGATCCACATGGTGAACATATGGGTGGGCAAGCAATCAAGGAGGCCACTTCAACAGTGGGGGACCAAGCTGAGCTGCTCAAGGGACAGGCAGGGACTCCTCTGCTTCTTGGTCCTTGACCTATGCAGTAAGTATGAGATGATGGGTGATGTAGGACCAGGTTATTATAGTATTAGGCATTCATTACTTTATGTGGTCTGGGTGAAGCAATTAGTCCCTTTCTTCAGTCTGGTCTGTCTGTCAGGTCTTGAGCCTGGGTTTCTGAGATGATTTTAAGACACTCATGAACACCTATAATTTCAAGGCATCCCAATAAATGTATAGGGTGGTTCCCAGGAGTGTCATCCATCACTCTGTGCTAGGTGGGTGCTATGTGGTGGTTATGGGTCCATCTAGGGACTTTGGTAACCCTCCCTCAAAATGGGGTTTCCTAATGCAAGACACAGCCTGAAAGAAAAAAACAAGACAAACAAACAAAACCCCACACCATTTTATATAATAAGGAGTGCCTTAGGACAGGGTGTATTCCTATCTCAGCAAACCCTTCCCACAGCTCTTTGAAAGCTCCAGATTGGCTAAGGGCATGAGTCCTCATAGGTAGAGCCCATTGAGGAGACTCTGGGAAGCTGGTCTGGGGACCCCTTAGAGTCCTTGGACCTAGAGGTACTTAAGTCCTACTTGGTGGTTTATGGTCAAAGTTCTCCATCAGCCCTTGGATCATAGGTCAGAGGGAATGACATACCCTCCTCATTGATCTCTAGGAGATTTAACAGGTCAAACCCATTGTATAATTAGATACAGACTACCTGAAGACACAGGGTGTGAGTAGAGAAGGCCTTAGACTTTGGTATTAGCTGGATGGTGACTTGAATACTAGCTATTTTATTTGGTAGCTTTGAAATGAGCTCAGGGAATTTAACTTTTTGCCTCAGTTCATCTATCTGTCAAATGGGGCTAACTGTTATGTCTGAATAGGAAATGTTCCTTCTAGGTTGATTTGTGCTGTGCACAGCTGCCAGCTGATGAGCCTTTGGGAAGCTTCTAGACCTTGAGCTTTTTAAACATAATCAATGAGTTAATTTCTTTCTGTGCGCACCTTCCACCATGTAGGTTCTAGGGCTTGAATTTAGGTTGTTAGGGTTGGCAACAATGCTATGACCTGCTGTGACATCTTGCCAGCCCTGGATTAATTTCTTGATGAATTCATACCATGATATAAGTGGGAGGTAATGAAAGATAAGAGATAAGGCCTATTTGGAGGAAATAGATCATAGTGAGTGTGTGTCCATGTGTTGTCCTTGCTTCATCCTATAGCTCACTCTGCTATGAGGTGGACAGCCTCCTTCACATGCTTCCTGTTGCCTCACTACAGGTCCAGAATCAAGTGAGCCAAGAGCTGTGGGCTGAAATCTCTGGAACTGTGATCCCACACAAATCTTTCCTTATCTCATTTATTCTAGATATTTTGGTGATAACAATCAAAAACACAATACTCATAGCAGACTTGTGATAATCTCACTGAGCTGGTGTTTTTTTTTTTTTTAAAGATTTATTTATTATGTATTCCATATACTATGGATGCCATCATAGATGGTTGTGAGCCACCTTGTGGTTGCTGGGAATTGAACTCAGGACCTCTGGAAGAACAGTCAGTGCTCTTAACCTCTGAGCCATCTCTCCAGCCTGAGCTGGTGGTTTTGCCTGATCTTACTCTTCCTGCATATCCTAGGGATGGCTACTAGTTAGTCATCCAGGACAGTCATTGATAGAGAGCTGTGGCTTTCTTGGCTGGTGTAGGTGAGAGTCTTCTGTTCAGGACGGATGGGCCATCATCTTTCCCAGGCACCTGGCCTTTCCCATCTATCCTCCCAAGGGCCCCTTAGTCACACTTTTATTCTTTCTCCTAATGTGTGCTTCATGCTCTTGCGTTTAATGTAAAAAAAAAAAAAAGTGGGGTGGAAGGGATTTAGTCATCTCTTTATCCTCAATGTGAATTGGGAATTTTCCCTGAGGGGTCACTCATGGCCTATGGACATTAACTGAATAGATTGTCCTGGGTTTTGCCTAGCTGGTTTATTTTCTAGTTACATTTACCTTGGATTTTGGGCTGCTTTTATCCTTCCCATGCATTCTATGTCTGACATATAAATAGGAGGAGGGAACAACCGATCCACCCCCAACAACCCTTCAACTAGTACCATTAGATACTCAGTTTTCCTTTGATGTATATTACATAAAATACTTCTAAAATGTGAGACCATTTAAAAGTAATAACTCACCCGACTTGTGCATGTAATGTATAAATTCTTTTTAGAAATTTCACTAGTTGACTACAGAAAAGAACTATGTCTGAGCTCTAGAATTCTAATCTAAATACTTCTGGGGTCTTCATTGTTTTGGGAATTTCTCTCTAAACTTGTTTTCAAGATTTCCATGCTTTGATGATTAGATAGTTGGGGTTCAGTTGTCTCTTATAAGATTGCACAACACAGGCCTGTGATGCAGTTTACTTGTGCAAAGGCTGCTTTAGTACATGATTTCCAAAGTGATGTTCTCAGGGAACCCTGTTGGAGCCTTCGTTTGCAGATAGGAAAACATAAATGATGTTCTTTTGTTTTAAGCAAAAGTAATTAATAATTTTTTTCCCAATTGAATTTTCCCTTCATTTGATTATACTGTCACAGTATTTTCTTTTCTGTTGCAGTGATAAAATCCCCTGATAAAAGGCAAGCAGGCAAGAAATGCTTATTTTTCCTATGGTCCCAGAAGGATGGAGTCCATCACAGTGGGGAAGGCATGGCAATAGGCAGGGGAAGCATGGCAAAGCCCACCTTCAGCGATGTTCAGATTTTATCTCTTACAGGTTCCACAACTTTCCCAGGCAGTGGTGCCCAGTAGGGAACCAAGTGTTCATATACAGGAGTCTACAGTGGACATTTCTCACTAAACTATCATAGCTGTCCTGCTGAGAGTGGGGGCAAGCTGGTAAGGGAGCAATGTAAAATGAAATGGAAAGTGTACCTACAAAGTAAGTACTTAAAATTTTAACATGTAATCAATTTCTTTTTGGAGGAGTGCAGATACAGTGAACTTTATTGATGGCATTCAAGAGACTAGGGATCCCTGTGCCCCTCCACATCTTCTTTGGGTCTGGCATGGTGCTGTGAGAGAGATGCTCAGTGTTGGGGGCTGAGATAGGACAGGGACTCCTCCGTAGTTGAGGACCCTTCTCTTGCTCTTGTGTTCTTACTGGGGTCGGTGGCCCAGGGCTTCTTACTCTTTGGAGATGATGTAGGCCACGGAGTCTACCACTCTGTTGCTGTAGCCATATTTAATGTCATACTAGGAAATGAGCTTTGCAATGTTGCTATTGAGGGCAATGCCAGCCACAGCATCAAAGGTGGAAGAGTAGGCATCACTGTTAAAGTCACAAGAGACAACTGAGTCCTCATCCTAGCCCAGGATGCCCTTTAGTGGGCCCTTCAATGCCTGCTTCACCACCTTCTTGATGTCACTATATTTGGTAGCTTTCTTCAGGCAGCATGTTAGAACCACAGTGGACACATTGCAGGTAGGATCATAGAAGGTAATGATAGTGAGCTCCTGCTCAGTTCTGGGATGACCTTTCCCACAATCTTGGCAGCACCAGTGATGTAGGGGTGATACTCTGGGCATTCTCATAGCCATAACATCACAACTTCTCAGAGTGGCTATTCGCAGTCTTCTGGGTGGCAGGGATGGCATGGACTGTAGTCATGAGTCCTTCCACAATGCCCAAGTTGTTATGGATGACCTTGGCCATGGGGGCTAAGCAATTGGTGGCTCAGGAAGCATTGCTGACAATCTTGAGTGAGTTCTTCCCATAGTTCACACCCATCACAAGCATGGGAGCATCAACAGAAGGGACAGAGGTGATGATCATTTTGGCCTAACCCTTCAAGTGGGACCCAGCCTTCTCCATGGTGGTGAATACACCAGTAGATTTCACAACACATTTGGCACCAGAATCTCCCCATTTGATGCTGGTGGCTTTTCCCTCCTAGAAGACAGTGATAGCCTTCTTATTGATGACAAGTTTCCCCTTCTCAGCCTTGACTATACCACTGACCTTGCCATGGGTAGAGTCATACTGGACCATGAGGACCATGTAGTTGAGATCAATGAAGGGGCCATAGATGCCAAAATATATCCACTATATCAGACATGAAGGCAGCCCTGGTAGCCAGGTACCCAATATGGCCAAATTTGTTTACTCCAATCTTCATCATCATGTCTCAGGAACAAGGCTGGCACTGCATGGAGAATATGCATGTCCAGCTGTCTCTGGAATGGGGAGGAGCAGAGAACCTGTAATTTAATTTTTTAAATAAAAGAATATGTATATATCTTATAGCTAAATTTTACTGATGGCTCAATTATTCTTTATGAGAAAATTCAATATATATTGGATTAGACATATATAAACAACATAAATTAATATAAAACTATGCTTCCTATATATATCTACTTATGAACATTCATTTACATATTTAATTATCTCTTGGTAATATCATAAATAAAATGAGTCTTTGCAGTCATAGCTGAATGTGCAATATGAGTTTTTGGTTCAGTGAATCAACTGAAATGGTGATGTAATTGCTTCAGGTGTGGCAGACACTAGGCTGCGTGTCAGTGTGTGGTATGAAAGCTTCTGAAGAATTCACTGTATTGATTTGATTTCCCCTGGACACATAATAAACATTAATTTATACTTCATACTCTTTATCTCAGTGGGTAAAAGATCAAGAAGTTCAAACCAATCAATTGCCACCAATAAGTCTGGAAGTAACCAGAGAATCTCAGAGGCCAGATTTGAAATGACAGTGGTGAACTCTCCACTTCTCATCTCTTCTCTGCCTGTAGGCTGGTTCTGTCGTCAGCATCCCCCAAGCCAAGTCCACAGACTGACATTTCATGGGAAGATTTACTATCAGTGGTACGACCTTGGAGAAATGCCTGGTTTTGGCTTTATTGCTGCTGTAGTTTAGATCTGAAGCATGCTAAAGGACCCATGTGTTAAAGACTTGATCTCCAAAACATGTTGCTATTGGGAGATAGTGAATCCTCAAGAGATGGGGCCCAGTAAGAGAGAATCATTTTACTAGGAGCGTGCACTTAAAAAAATATTAGACACAGCCCTTTCCTATTCCTCTTTTTGTCTCCTGGATGCTGAGCCATCTATGTGCCCCAAAGAAACAGACAAAATAATTACCAAAACTTCCAAAGTTGTAATCCAAGACCAATTGTTCTCTTTATTAATTGATTTCTTCCAGATAGATGTTACAGTAACATAATGCTAACACCTTTATCTAAATATCAGGAGACAGATAGAAATCACAGGTTTCTTCAGGCTTTTAAGCTATATGGATGGGGTGACTTTATCTGAAAGCCTGTAGTGTAGCTGTGAGATCTTTGTTGTGTTCATGTCACAACAAAGTCACAGGACCTGGCAACTAGAAAAACCTGTATTTATTTATCACCCTTCCTTTTAGTTTTCCAACAGAAAGGACTGTTTGCGAATGGTAACTAAAAGGGTATCAAAGCCCTGCTGTATCAATAGCTGACCAGTGAGTACTGACTTCACAAAGAATGCCCCAGTGGAAGCCGACAGTCCATCTGAGACCAGAGGACTTACATCACCCCCCTACCTTCTCCTCTTTGGATTTAAGATGACAATCACAAGTATAGCATTGGCTCTGCCCTAACCTGCTAGTTGTATATAATGCTAAATATATTACAGAGAAGGTTTAGGCCTGCAGCCGAGGGTGTGGTAGGGGTGAGGGTTTAGGTCAGGCTTCTAGAGATAGATGTGGAGAATAGAAGACAGCTACAGATGATTCATTAAGGAAAGGCCCTGAGGGAAAACCTGCCCAGCAGTGGAGGGAGAGAATAGGCAAGGTGAAAAAGCCAAGCAAAGGTGTAGTTCCAGCTGCACACAACAGGCTTGATCTTGTAAGGAGCGGGAGGGCAGATATGATTGACATTGGTGAACTGCTTTAAACAGCGGTGAGGGTGTTGTGCTCATATATCCCTGCACATTCAGTCACTGGTTAGGGCTTGACCAGGGTCAGGGCAGTGTGACAGGACGTCAGCTAAGGGATTGGTCCCTATGTCTCTCTCTCTGTGTTTGGATGGGGTGTCTCTAGTTTAATCTTCTGAAGGAGGAAGGAGCCTTATCTGTTAGAAGCACTGCAGCCTAGAGAAGCTGGGTGGCAGGGGTAAGGGGGTGGGGGGAGGGGGAGCTCAGAGCTCCACAGGGGACCGAGGGAGTGCAGAGGCCACGCTGTGGGATGAAGGGCATGCATAATAAGGAAGGAGGGGTTTCATAGGGTTCTCCGGAGAGAGACTCAGACGTGTGGAGGAGTGACATGCTATGGTTCGCATGTTACCTTCACCAGTGATTAATGTTGATCCACATGGTTGCTTTTTCTTGTTGGGGAGAGGAAAGTCTATGGACAGGAAGGAAGGGTGGCAAGCAGAGAGCAGAATTGTATCATTCTGATAAATCTCCTGTACCTTCCTCAGAGATTGGTTGTTGGGCCAACCCATAAAATCCCCACTAATGTAAGCTGTTGCTAATAAATGCTTTGCTTTGGTTATATTACTATAGCAAGGTGATGGTTAGACATTATGACTGGAACTTTGGGGGGATTTTCATTGAATTATGTGATCTTCTTGTAGTTAGCACAGTTCTTTGTAAACCAGGATAAGGAAAATAAACTCTGCAATGGTTATTTTGTGATGTAATTCTATAGCTACTCCACTCCCTCCAAAGACTTAAGTTTCTCAAAAGCTTTAGATTTCATTGCTAATGGTGTAATGGTTTTTCCAGAATATAAGCAAATATATTTTATTAACCTTGGCACTGTGGGTTTGCGATTACTCCATGTAAAGAAGTGACATTATTCCAGGGACAGATGATCAAGCCTGGAGATCTCTAGTTTATGGATGGAGGCAAGGGTAGTGTTGTTAGCGACCCTAGTATATTTGTCATTGGGACCACAGTTTTTTTTGAGTCACTAAACATTACCTCATATGGTCTGGAGGAGACTAGTATTTGAATATTTGAAATTGGAACTAACATAGGATATACATTACACATAATCCCCTCAAATTTATATCCACCAAACTATTCATAAACATAAAACCCAGTGTAATAAATGTATCTAGGACATGGGATACTTCAGTCATTAAGAGAATAGAGTGTAACCTGGGTTGCCTGCACCTGAAACCTCTCTCTGCTTTTGGCTAGCTGGATAGTCTTAGCCTACTGTGTGAGCTTTTTGTGTGCCACTTCTTTCAACCATAAAGCTCGTATCAAAGTATTTCTGCCTCATGGAATGATCATGGAGACTGACTGCGTTAAGGCATGTGAAAGTACTTGGCAGCCTCTGGCAAATATTAACCATTATATGTGTGTTAGCTAGTAATATCTTTATATTTGATCCTATATACATATACTTACACAGCTGGAACAGAAATTATCACAAGCAATACACACAGATACATTCTATTTTATTTTTCAGTTTTCTAAAACATATCTAGCTAACTTTTAATGTTCTTAAAATTTTATTCATTTTTATTTTTGTGTGTGGGTCTTTATGCCTGCAGTTATTTCTCTGTGTCATATGTGAACCTGGTGTTTATAGAGACCAGAAGAAGACATTGAATGTCCTCAAATTGCAGTTCCAGATGTTGTGAGCCACTATGTGGTTGCTGAGAGTTGAACTTGAGTCTTCTGGAAGAACAAGTACTCTTATCCATGGGACCATCTCTCCAGTTCTGTATTTATTGGATTTTGAACTACACAGTCAAAACAGCGTTTCACTGCATAGAGTGGCTCTTTTGTAATCCCAGAATTTAGAACTGCAAAGTGCTAGAGATTGAGGCAGGAGGATTTTGAGTTTAAGGCCGACATGGGGTATATAGAGAAACCTTGTTTCAAAAACAAAACAAAACAAACAAACAAACAAAGCCCCAAACCAAATTAAACCTAAATGTCAGCATCCTCAGCAATTGTCTGAACAGCAGTGCTATGGCACAGGATACTTTATTTCATCTGTTCCCTTCACTCTGTAAATTAGACTTCCAGAATCAAAGGAAGAAATGGATTAATGTGTAAGGGGTTGGCTTGGGCCATTACATATTTGAAAGCTACAAAAATGATGGAATTTGATTACTGGACCTTTGGGTTGGGGAACTCTGAAGAGAGCAGAGGAAGAAAGCAGGACCTTCTGAGATCCCTGCTCTGCCTGTTGGAACACTTGCTCCAGAGTGAGTAAAGAACACAGCACTCCATAGCCTCTTTGTGTCCTGTCTTTTCCTGAGGAAGTGTGCTGACTAGATCTAAATGACTGCAAATAGTAGATAAAAGGAGAACTTACTCCTCTTCTCCAGGCCCCAGGTACATTGTCTGAGTGTGAATAAAGTGCTCACACGCTTGTTAGAATTGCATGATTTGTTTTCAAATGGGGAAGAAGTTATTCTCTCATTGTGAAATGTCCCTGTCTCTCCCACAGTGATTGTAAGTGTCTCTAGAGGTGAGATAAGCCTATAAATGTAATTCATAATCAGTGCAGATCCACAATAAAATTATATGTATCTTTAAAAATGGCTTTCCTTCATATAATTGCTCTGATGCAACTGCTCTAAACTTTTGACTTGAGATATTAAAGGAGTGGAAGGGAGGCCATGTCACATTCACTCAAACGTGTTAGTCAGATTAGAGATGAATATTGGATGAGGATGCTTGTCAGTCAAATCATAATTAACACGGTGCTTAGAATGATCTGGTCTTGTTTTGATTTTATGTTTTGTGCACAGAATTTCCCAGAAGGTTATGACTGTACGTGGTAAGAATGGAAAATGAAGACATGAAGATGAGGTCATGTCCAAGTGGGTAATAGGCAGTCACCATTGGCAGCCCAGCAATATCTGCTTCCTATGCAAATGACTGCCCAAAGGCTGACAGGAGAGCCATTGAATCTTTGTGAAATCCTGACTCAACGCCATCTGCTCTCAAGTGGTGCTGTAGAAACTGACAATGTTGTAACATCCCAGATCAAATTTTCTTCAGTGCATTCTGATTTGGGGTGCTCAAACAGGTTCAGTCTGATTAAAAATTAGTTTACAGTTGCTTATTTTTTGAAAGTCTCATTTCATAACCTATTAAATTTTCTTTTGCTAACCTATTTATTTTTGCAGTGGAAAGGTCATGTAGTTTGGAACAATGTTAGACTGAACTGAAGTAGGCATTACTATGCAGTTTTTCTCCTTTTTTGAAACTAGAAGGTCATTCAGTCATTCATTTATCCATTCTTGGCTATGTATTCAACAAATATTTATTGAGCATCTGCTCATTCTTGGGGATTGTGATAGGGCCAAATAAACCCAGTGGACGAAACTCAAGGAGGCCTGGTCCCCATGGAGATAATCTAAGTGAGAACAGTAGACAGTCATGAGCAAATACCTTTTTATTTATTTTTTTTAAATAAAACTGTGGAAGAAGCAAGTCCATTGGTTAGAGAGTTTTAGTGGTGTTGGGGTCATGAAAAGGTAATGGAAGCCCCATTTTAAGTGAGTTTTCCAAATATTGGTTTGGAAAACAATAGGTATGGTCACTAACCATGACTTAGTTGAAAACCAGTTCTCAGAGAGTGGATTCATTTTGTGGTCCAATTCATTGAAAGACTAATTCACCAAACCTAATTTATTTCATCTGTATTATTTAGTTTTGGTTTTCATTTTGATTTCTTAATAGTATTTTGTGGGATCTGCAACAGTTTTTTTTTCTAGTCAAGTTTACTAGCCTGGGGGATATGAAATGGGAAACTGAGAGGCAGAGAGAGGGTCCTGAGGACTGTGGTAAAAATATATTCATGAAGATACATACTCAAATAGGGAGATATGTTAGAGATATATATTTTTTTTGTTGTTATTATCATTCATAATGGAATACATTCATATGAACTCTTCACATTTAGGGATATATGCAAGAAGACACCATTTATAAAGAATATATTCATAAGATGATGCATTCATGAGGAGAATATATTCATGAGAACACATTTAGTTTTTCTGTGCTCTGTTCCTCCTATTATTGCTGGAGGATTAGAGGCAGGAGAGGGAGAAATTGAGGTACCAATAGAGAGAAAAGCTGAGCAGCTTAAATTTCTTTTCTAAAAATTTTATTTTTATTTACTTGTTTTTCAATGATTGTTTTATTGCCTGAGAATTTTATAGTGCTCACACTCATCCCCTGTTCTCTCCCTTCTGGTCCCTCCCTAACCCTATTCTATCCCAATTTCTTGTATTTCTTTTTTTGAGCCCACTGGGTCTACTCAGTGCTCCCAATATGTGTGTGGGTGTAGGGCCGTCTACTGGAGCATGAGTAACCAGCCTCTCAAGGGTTACTTCTTCTAAGAAAACTGACACCTCCTTTTCCCAGCAGCCATCAACTGCCTACAGCAACTAAGCTAGTAATGGAACTTTGTGACCTCCTTCCTAACCACTGTATGGTTTAATCTTGTACAGGTCTTGTACATTTAGTCATAGCTTCTTGGAGCTTATGTGTATAACTTTTCTGTCATGTCCAGAAAACATCTTCTCTTTGTAGCCATCTACTATCTCTGGGTCTTATAATCTTGATACCTTAATCATAGGAGAAAATGATCTGATATAGATATCTCATTTAAGGATGAGTTCTCTGCACAGAATTGCAGAATTGTCTTCACATTGGCCAACTGTGGGTCTCTGCATCAGTTGCCATCTACAAAAAAGAAACTTCTCTTACGAGGGCTGAGAGAAGCACTGATCTATGGGCATAAAGATAAATACTTAGGAGGTGATGTACTACTATATTCATTCAGCAGGATAACAGTGGTAGGCTCTCTATTAGAGAAAATGACCTACCTACCCAGCTATGGGTTCTTGGCCCTGTTAATGGTGCCAGGCATGAATATCATTTGGTGGAAAAGGCCTAAAATCCAGTTGTAAAGTTGTTGGTTACTGTCTTAATTACTTTTCTATTGCTGTGGAGAGATACCATGACCAAGACAACTTATAAAAAAAAAAGCATTTAATTTGGGGCTCATAGTTCTAGAAGGTTAGAGTCCTTGGTCATCATGGCAAGGAGCATGGCAGCAGGAAGCAGTGGAGCTAGGGCAGTAGCTAGGAGCTTATATCTGATCTACAAGGTGAGGTAGGTAGGTAGGTGATAGATAGATAGACAGACAGACAGACAGATAGACAGAGTAAACAAGCTAACTGGAAATGGTATGGGCTTTTGAAACCCCACACTACCTCCCATAACACACCTCCCCCAACAAGGTCATACTTTCTTTTCTTTCCCAAACTGTTCCACCAAGTGGGGATCAAAGAGGCAGATGAATGAACAACGGGGATCATTCTTATCCAAGCCACTACAGTTACACCTATATTTTTTTCTATTAAATCCTATTTTCATATCTTGAGTTTTTTCTGTATTTAATTCAATGTTTATGCTTTTGTGATCTTACTTCCAGCATTAATTTTTTTGTGTTCCTTTATAATTTCTATTTTGAATTTATTGTCTTGTGTATCATCTAAGATGATTTTCCCAGGGAACATTACTAGAGGAGCACTAATTTGTGCATGAGACATATTATCCTGGTTATTCATGCTTGCGTTTATATGATGGACCCTACATATCTGGAGTTAGGCCAATGGTGATGTTTCTTTCTGTGAATATCTGCTCCACTTTGTTGACTGGGTATTTGAATGTGTTTGTCCCATTTTGGACCAGTTGGATGGACTTTGGGTTTGGTCTTAGGGGTCACGATGTCTGAGTAGGTCATACAAGTAGTCCTATTCAGGGAAGACTGTATGCAATTACTGACACAGTAACAAACTTACTGTTGAGTTGTGAATTTGTCCTTTATTCTTAGAAGTCTGCGGATGGCTCATGGGCTTCTATGAATGGTCTTCAGGTAGCAGAGACTGGGAGCTATGGAGGTAGTTGGTACTACCTGAGAAGGAATGCAGGGCTCACGTCAGTCCTCAGGTGCCAGGGATCAGATCATGGCAGGGTTGGGGACTGATTGAGATTTAAGCATCTAACTCAAGCATTAGAGAACTGAGAGACTTAAAAAACCCTTTTTATTCCATGTGCATTGTCATTTTGCTTGCATGTATGTCAGTATGAGGGTGTCAGATTCACTAGCCAGGTGGGTGCTAGGAATTGAACAGGGGTCCTCTGGAAGAGAAACCAGTGCTCTAAACCATTTCTTTAGCCCCTGACTTTTTATTGTTTCTTTTTGTGTGTATACATGTGTGAGTAAGTGGTCTGTGTGTTTGTGGGGACCAGAGGGAAACTTGGATGCTGTTCCTTAAGAACTACACATCTTGTTTTTTTGAAACAGCAGCTCCTTCTGGCTTAGAGATGGCAATGTAGGCTATAATGTCTGTTCAGTAAGTCCCAGGAGTCTGCTTGTTTCTGTCACCAGCACGTGCCACCATTTCTAGCTTTTTGTGTGAGTTCTTCAGATTGATCTCAGGTCCTCATGTTAGCACGGACTTTTTGTGACTGAATGATCTCCCTGGCCACCGTTTAAACATTTTTAAAGTGGTGTTATGAAAGTAAAATCAAAACCGACTAAACTAGAAAGTTAAAGGACATAATGACATCACGTAAATTGGTCATTTGGGGGAATGGGTCATTAAAGAAATTGGCTATTTGGGCAGTTTGTCATTTGGGGAATTACAGACTGACTAATTTGTCATTTGAACCGGGGTGATTTGGAGAGTGAATGGTGCATGATTAATAACTATACTGGAGCATAGGAATAAACCAGAACTGTCTGACATGTCAGGTCAGCTGGTCCTCTCCTGAGGGAGACTCTGTATGCATTCCTCAAGGAACAGCATGGATGTACCCACTCCTCTTGCAATGTGACTCTTCAGTTGGTCTTGGCAGGGACTATGTAGTTTCTCATTGTGAATACCATTTTCTGTCTGAAAATGGTATTTTCTGTAGCAAAACTGTAGGGCTTTAGGCTAAGGTCTAAGGAGCTATAAGTTCTTAAATAGTGTTTGTGGCAAGGTGTTAACTTATTATTGGAGATTTCCAATTCTAGATCTCAAGATAAAGCTCCAAGTTCAAGTTTCCCAGTACAAGGTAATGTGTCATACAGGCATTTCAAACCCAACAGACTCCAAGTTGAGCTGCTGGGAGACTATGTAGAGAGACAAAAACTTGGGGGTAGAATTCCCATTGATTTATATGTTTAACAACCTGGAGAGACTTTCCTCTTCTTCTTTCCCACTTAAAATTCTAGCACAAATCTCCTTTTTTAAAATTTGTGTTCTGTCTAGCCTCTATGGAGCTTGTGTTTGAACATTAAATTTTTTATGCAGTAGGACGTCAGAGGGCCTTAGGACATACAATTTAACTTGTGCATTTATAAAGGCTTCTGTTGGAGAGGGGTGGAGCCATTTGGTTATTTATTGAGGGGTGCCCCAGGCAGCATGTATGAAGGTCCTAAGGTATCTGTCATTAAGTGCCAATGTCTGCCCACAGAAGTTCATAAAGGAGTCTACAGTTGCTGGAGTATATTAACTGTGGGAGGATGTGATGGGATAAGAGCAGGTGAGGTAGAAGAAGGATCCAAGGGTCAGATCACAGAAGCATTTATTTAGGAAGGCTTCAGGCTCCAGGCTGATATACTGTGGCATGCGTGTGCACATGTGTGTATGTGTGTGTGTGCACATGTGTGTGATTTACTTTATTTTTACTTATGTATATATGTGGGTCTGTGTATGGGTATGTGCACATGAGTGTAGGTGCCTATAGAGGCTATCAGCTCCCCTGAAGCTGGAATTCTAAGAGGTTGTGGGCTGCCTGATGTGGGTGCAGGGAACGGAACTTGGTTCCTCTGCGAGATCAGTAGGTAGTCTTAACCACTGAGTGATCTTTCCAGCCTCTTTGACATAATAAATAAATAGCAAGTGTTGCTATGGCTGGGGTATGGAGAAAAGGCTATTGGGAGAAAAAGGAGGTTAGTTAGGAGATCAACAGATGCTTATTGCAGTAATCTGGGCAAGATGCAAGGGATTTTCACATACTTGTATTTTTTTGTAGCCTGGTAGATGCTAATTCAATTGAAGTCTTTTAAGAAAAGACAATAGAAGAGAGAATGACCTGATGTGGTGGGAGGGGGAAGGGACCTTGAATAAGGATATACAAGGGTAGAAAGTGTGACTTCTTTGTTAATAATAATAATAATAATAATAATAATAAATAAATAAAAACTGAAAAAAAAGAAAAGACAATAGAAAAGAGAATTTGGCACAGACACTTTTCTGGAATCTTTGCTCTTACAAGACTGAGGAAGTACCAATTGTGTAGCCTACCTCAGTGAGACTGCTTGGGAAAGATGCTGATAGCTGTTTCCCATCTGTGGGTTCTAAAGAACATACACATACACATGTTAATGGCTCTTGCCATGTTTGGTGCTGGGCCCTCTCCTGGATCAGCAATGTCCAAATTTTGCTCTAGTCCTGTCTGAGACTTTCTTTTCCCTGTGGGGACACACACATGAACTGGTGCCCTGGGATTTGATTATAGGTTCTGTGAAATCATCGTTGAAAATGTTTAGAGTCCAGGTGTGTGGCAAGAGCACCTGTTCTTCATTTCCTGGACCTGTACTGATTCAAGGTCTGGGCTCCCAGCTTGGTCTGATTCCCTAGGTTATCTGACATCCCCTGTGTTAGATTGTTACGGCCACACCCCTGCCTGCAGAAGCTCTGGCCTAGCTTGCGGAGGCTTTGAAGGGCCTCTGTCTGCATGATTTCCCTTTAAAGAGCCCCAACCACATGGGAGACTCCTCTTTTTCTCCTTCTCTGCTTTCTATTCTCTTTCTCTCTCTTCCTTTCCTCCTTCCCTACCCATTCCTTTAATAAATCTAGTATGGCTCTTGGCAGCGTGCTAGTGAATTCTTTCACGGGCAAAATAGTAACACCCTGAGCAAGGCCCTTTTCCTGAGGTTGTCAGGACCGCTTTCTATTACTGCTGTGGCTCTCCTGTCTGTTATTGCTTCTGTTTGTCTGAAGATTCCAGAGCAGGTTCTCTGGATGTGGAATACTCACAAGTCCTTTGAGAGGAGTTATAGTTTCTTCTGTTCAGGGCTGAGGACTGAGTTTTTTCTTCCACTGACACATAATAGTTATATATATATATGTATATACATATATATTATAGACACATATGTATATGTATTCTCAGAAGTTAGGAATCAGACTTTTATAATAAAGCCAAGTGACATCTTATTAGCTAATGACTAAGAACCATTAATGCTCATCACTAAGTATCACTGATTGATGAATAATGAATGAGGCATTTAGAATGCTGAGTTTTGGTCTTTGCTTTGTCATTAAGTACTTATGGGAGCCTAAGTAAATGTCTGGGTATTCATTTCCCTACCTGTCAAATAGTCTCAATATTTGGTTTGAGACTGTCTTATGTTCCTTCCATCCATCCATCCATCCATCCATCCATCCATCCATCTAACAAGCTTTTAGGTGCCACAAACTAACCTTTAACTTATGATATGGCTGAAGTATATATGAACTTCTGACATTTCTGCTTCTATCTCCTAAGATAGGTTTCACAAGTGGGCCACCATGCTCTGTTTTATGAAATGCTGGGTGTCAACCTAGGGTCTCATGCCTAGTGGACACAACACATTACTGACTGAGCTATGTTTCAGGCATTTTCCTTGTAGTTTTCACAGAGTTCTGCTAAGGTTTCACATAAACACATTTAAAAGGAAATGATGAAACATATGGAAACATGTTGACATCTCAGATTACTGAACTGGTATTTGAGAAAGGGTTAGATTTATATTGAGAAAAATCTATACCTTACATGAAGAAAGTATAGAGACAATCCAGGAGTCACCAGAGTCATGTTCCATGTGTGCAGCATGGGAATAAAAACTGCCTGCAGTAAGATGAAAAGATGCCTAAAAATATCAGGGAGTGTGCAGACAGCAGCCCTGAATCAAAGCCGATGACACAGATGGGCCTGGCTCATCTGATCATCAAAGACCTTTCCTGGTCATTAGACAAGAAGATTCTCTCAATCAAGAAATGCAGCTAGCCTCTCTCCACTGTCTTAGTTCATTTTTGTTGATCACCTGATACTGACTGTCTTACTTTCTTGCTGCTTTAATAAACTGTCCTAAAAAATCAGTTTCAGGAAGAAAGGTCTTATTTGGCTTGCAGTTCCAAAGGGATGAAGTTTGTCATGGAGGAAAAGACAAGGCGGTAGACAGCAAATGTTGGTAGCAGGAACAGAAGGCTGGCTGGTCACATTTCACCCAAACTGATAAAGCAAGAGTGTGAACAAGAAATGGTGATGGGCTAGACAGCCTCAAGGTCCTTCAGTGACCCACTTTCTCCAGGAAGGCTCCACCTCCTAAAGGGTCCACAGCCTTCCCATGCTGCACTGTCAGTGTTCAAATATGTGAGTCTTTGAACACTGATTTCACACTTAATCCACTCTAGCAGGTGATTTACAATGATTAGAAGTTTATTTAACTCATGGTTTTGGAGACTGGGAAGTCCAAAAACATAGCACTGGCATTTGCACAGCGTCAGGAGAGGGCCTTCCTTCTGCCTGGTGTCATAGTGAAGGATGCCACAAGTGTGGGACAAGTATGACAGAGAGAGCTCACTTTATAACAAAACACTCATAATATAATCCATTAACCCATAAATAAATTAATCTAGAGACCTCCCAAAGGTCCTAGTTCTCAAATACTGTCAACTTATAACTTGTGGAGCAGGTTTTCAGCATATGAAATTTGGGGTACATATCCAAGTCTTAGCACCGTTGGTTGTCTGAGGCTGTTTCTCATAGATGCACGTGGGTGAGTATTTTTTATTTATATTTTAGTGTGCGTGTGTCACAGTGTGAGTATGTATGTAAGTGAGAGAATGATTTAAAGTCAGTTCTTTCTTTCCATCATGTTGGTACCAGAGATCAAACTCAGGTTACCAGCCTTGGTGGCAATTGCTTTTATCTACTGAATTATATTGCAAGCCCCAGCACTTCTTATTTGAGCTTTGAATCTTTCTTGGTTGTAATCTAACTCAGCTTATTTTGCTCCATAACACACAGGCTCTGATGGGAGCATCATGTGGAGATTTATGAAATCTAAAACATCAGATAAATGCAAGATGAGCCTAAGAAAGAACTAGCAATGCACTGGGAAATATTTGCCAATTTCTATAGTGTAAATATTCCCACTATGGCACTACCAATGATTTAGCAAACTTCTTGAAAAGTTTGTCATTATTTAACAATTAGTTCCTAGGAGCTGGTGAGAGTCAACCACAATACAGCCTATGGAAACATTGAAAAAGAGAGACAGAATGGGGGCTGGGAAGATTTTATGTCTGATTGGTTCACCTGGGTTCTCCATCTTTGTACTTTTTTATTTATATTTTTACATTTTAAAATTATGTATGATATGTATGTGTTTGAGCATGGGAAGTTTTTATGTCTGATTGGTTAACCTGGGTTCTCCATCTTTGTACTTTTTCATTTATATTTTTATGTTTTAAAATTATATAAGACATGTATGTGTCTGAGCATGGGCTTGTGCACATGGATACAAGGCAGAAGCCAGAAGAGGATGCCAGTCCTCCCGGAGCTGGAATTAAAAATCACTGTGAACTATCTAATGAGGGTGCTGGGAAGAGCAGCAAGCGCTCTTAACCACTGAACCATCTCTTCATCTCTTAAAAATCAACGTTTATTTACATTTTAAAAATTGTGTGTGTGTGTGTGTGTGTGTGCTCATGCCATAGTGCGCCTTTGATAATCTCCGTGTCCCTACTTGCCTTTTATGCCATTTGAGATGAGGGTCTCTTGTTAGTCACTGCTGTGTATGCCAGCTCAGCCTTCCTGGGAGCTCATGATTCTCCTGCCTTTGCTTCTCAGCTTGTCATAAAGACAGTGGGACCACAGACATGTGCTATCAGGTTCAGGTTTACATGGGTCCTGAGGATCTGAACTTCATGCTAAACATCGCATCCTTTACCCATTAACTCATCTTCTTGCCTTCCCTTTACTTTGAATGCTATAGACTACCAGAGAGACAAGATTCATATATAGAAAGTGATTTCAATATTTTCACGTATATATTAAAAAGAGGGTTAAGGAACATTGCAGAAAAAAAGAGTGGAAGAAAATGGAAGGGCTGGAAGATGCAGAAGAGTACTGTGAAATGATAACTTTTCAATATGACGTGGCTGCTTTACCCATGAATTCATGTCACCCGTGGTTACCTGGCCAAGACCTACTGAAGAAGAAGGCAGCCAACATTCTATCATGGTAGAGGGAGGCTCAAGAGGCTCCACCCACTTCACCAGACACTATGGGCAGTTAATGGTAGCTGAGGAGGAGCCATTTTTTTTTTTTAGTGGTGTAGCCAGTTGTAAGTTGCCCATACTCCAGTGAATATCCTCCTACTATCCATGCTCACAAAAGCAACCCAAATTACCCCCAGTGAGTCACAAAGGCCAACCTGAAACAAAGGCATAAAAGCAGGAAAAGAACTTGTTGGAAATAAGAGACTCAGTCGGAGGGCATGGGGAATAAAGGATAATGGGTGAAAATTATCTAAACACACATGGGATCACCAAAAGAGTAAAAAAGAAAAAATTAAAAACCACCTAGAGCATGAAACAGAGTGTTACATCATTAATTGACAAATAGAACAGATGATAACTATGGACAAAGAGCAGAGGGTGTTCACGGCGGAGTGGGATGCCTGGCAAGGCTTCCTCTGTGCCTGAGGTTCTGAAGGTTGACTGTGATGGTTAAGGAGAATTCAGAGGACAGAGAAATGTGATGATGACCATGATGATTCCTTCTTATTTCTCCTTCTCCTCCTTCTCTCCTCCTCCTCTGCTTCAGTGCTGCTCAGTTTCAGTGAGAATCATTAGGATTGAATTTTTAGATGTCAGAGACTTTTATAGAGGGGATATAGCTTAATCACTGAAAGAACAGAGAAGCATTTTGTAGGAGCTAACTGCAATGGCTTTAGTGTCTATCCTCCGCCCCCTCCCAATTTTATGTCCACGTAGTTGGGATGAGACTGATTTTATCCCTGGGAAGCAGTGATGGGTTTGTGGTTGAAGTTTGGCTATAGGAATATTATAGTCTGACCACAGAGATCAGTGATGCAAGGCCTGTGACCTTAGGCAGTTAAATGAATGTCTACACTGACACTATGATGTCTACACTGCACTAGTCATGATATTTCAGGGCAGGAACTATAGGCAGCTATGTTGTCACATGGATTTCAGGTAATGATAAAATTAGTCCACTGGAAATTCAAAATTTAGAGATGGGTTAATTCTTGATGGTCTCTTTAATGCTTGAACCATGCCATGTCTGAAGTTAGCCTGCTACAATACTCCTTTCACAGTAATAGTGCTGGAAGCAACAGGAAAAGCCAATAGGGAGTTAGTGATAACTTGTAGTATACCCCATTTGGTGGATTAAAATACAGCCATTAAAGAGGATGCTATAAAATTGTAAGTATGGATATATATATCTATATAAAAGTAGTCATAATAATAATGATGAAATACAAGCTGAGCTTATTTTTATTACAGTAGTTTGTATAGTAATATACAAAGTGAATCTAGAAGGCTAAATGTAAAAATATAGTGATTAACTCTGGGAATGATAGGATTCCCTTTTCCTTTCTGTCTCTCTTAGCTTTATTTTCTAATTTTACTAAACAGGTATAACTTAGGAGATGTACTTTATTAGCCAGGCTTCTCCAGAGGAGCAGACCAAGAATATGTGTGTATGCATATCATTAGGTATTAGTTATAAATATATAATGAAAGGGGGCTTGATTGACTGGATATGGCCTCCAGAGTCTGTCAGTGGCTGGCTCTAAGCTGGAGGGGCTGAGAACCTGGCATCTGCCCAGTTCACAAAGGTGGCTGCCTCAGCAGTCGCTGTCTGGTGCTGAAGGCCTGACCTCCCCGGAGAGCTGCTGGGATCAAGTCCACATTAGAAAGTCACCGAAGCTGGAGTCTAACATCAGCTGAGGATGGAGGCAATGGCAATCTCAATGCTCATGCAGGAAGCGGTGAAGGCAGAAAGCTGCACTCTGCTGTCCCTCGAACTTGTTTCTATCTGGGGTGGGGTGTCTGTTCAAAGGTGCTCCCACCTCTAAGGGTGGGTCTTCCTTTTGTATTAGTCCTTTCTGGAAATATCCTCATCTGGTACTCAGAGACATGTCTCCTGGGGCAATGGTTCTCAGCTGGTACTGTTGCCTTTTTTACTATTTGCTCTTTTGGGTGACCCACCACCCAGTTCATAATGTAAATATTTGTGTTTTCTGACAGCTTTAGGCTACTCCCATGAAAGGGTCATTTGACCCCCAGGTTAAGAACTGCTGTCCTAGATCATTCTAAATATATTCCAGTTAATAATCAAGACCCACCACAAGACAGAGGTATGGAAACACAAAAGTAAGGGAAAAAGGGGGATGGCAGAGCGTGCAACTTTTCCTGAAATTAATTCCAGTTCCCAAGCCTCTTCTTCTCCAGTAAGAAGCTAGGTTAATATCTGTGGCTATGACCTGGGCTGACACATTTCTCGGGAGTCTAGGGGAGACCATATATGACATATGTGAGATTGCTGTGTGTGGACCAGGTGGATGCTAGAGCCAGCCCTGTTCTCTGTTGGCTGCAGTGGCTATGGCTCAATAATGTAAGGAGCAGAGCTGAGCCCCGGCAGCAGCAGGCCTCTGGAGCAGAGTGCTTGCTAGCCTCAGTGTGCTGGTCTGTGCTCTTCATGGCAGGGACCACACTGGGGTTTTCAAGGCAGCAAGGAGACCTGTCCTTCAGCGTGGTGCTGCTGAATGACTGTTATAAATCTAAACGGCAGATCCTTTCCTAAGGAGAGTGGGAGTCTCCATTATCTTCCTTCCCACAAAGACAAAGTTCTGGTATTTTTTGAAGCTTGACAAAAGAGTTCTGAATGGTTCGTATCAAGGCAGGAGAGTGAAATCAGGCTGTGAGAAAGAAGGGGTGACGAGAAAGCCGTTGGGAGCCAGGATTTAAATCCTGATGTGCTTTCTAGCACTGCATCATTTTGCAACTTACTACACTGAACCCCCTGTGGAATATTCTGGAGGATATACTCCATGTGGGACTTCGTGAAATGTTTTTCTTGCCCTGCTGCTGCTGGATGTCAGTAAGTCAGGGAGGGAACTGGTAATTCCCCTGTGTCAGGCGGGAAGGTTCCCGCCTCTCTGCTCCCTCCTTGTGCATCTGCTGAGAGATCCTGAAAGCTGGGAGCACACAGGGGTTGGTCCCCACATAGAGGCAGTTAAGGGCCTAGTTCTCTCCCGAAACTGAGGGTCATTTCACTTGAAGCCCTCAGGAGTAATTTTGCTATCTATTTGGTCATTTTAAATATTTAGAAGAAGCCCAGGACCTGACCCATTTCACCTGCTTCATTTGTGAAGTCCTCAGGGTAGTGAAATCCATAAAGACAGAGAGTTGATGTGTCTCACAGGAAAGACTGGAGACTTACAGCATTCCAAATTTTCAAGTTAAACATTATGTACATATATGGAAATGTCATAATGAAGCCCATTATTTTTAGTTATATGAAAAATGAAAATATTAAAAATAATTATAAAGATGAAGGAGCCTGGCATGAAAGGTCATCTTTCCAGCCCTTAGCAGCTTACCCATGTTCATGTGGAATACGGTAAAGCAATTCTTCCACAATCCCAACCCTCTGACCTGGTCCTTTTCTCTCGCCATTTACAACTAACTGCCCCCCCCTCCCCGCCCTGTGTGTAATAGATTTGTTTGCCAGGATTCATTTTGTTTGGCTTATTGTTATGATCCCAGGACCTGTCTATGCCCACCATGCAGTTGGCGTTCCTCACATGTATATTGATTGACTGTTGGCTGGGAACCCTGTGTGGATCCACATTGGAGGAGTTCAGATCAGCTAAGGTCACAGCACAGGAAAGATTGGGGAAACAGTGTCAACTGCAACACAGTCTCCGCACTCCACACAGTTAGACGTTGCCATCAGAAAATACTGTTGTGTGACATGCTTCATTTTTAAAAGGAGAACCGAATTAGCTATTTGCAAATGTTTGTTCTGAAGCATAGCATGGAAGGGATACAGACGGCTTTTTGTTAGGAGCTACCATTACTGCTCTCTGGATATGTGCTTCCTTTCTTGGGTTGCAGGGTGCTCCTTCTGTCACCCCATTTTTCATCTAGTGACATCCCATGACTGGTACTCACCTTCATTTTTCATTAAAAATACCTTCCTTCACCTTCTCCATCCCATCATTCACTTGTCTTTTGTACATTGTAATCCTCTGAAAATCACTGCAGTCACAGGTAATCCAAAGACTTCGACCTTATTAGCAGCACAGCCAGGGGCTAATCAGGATCTTCATCTGTCTGATGCAAGTTACAGCCTTGAAGAGCGACTCCTCTGTCTCATTCCAGCTCCCTTCTTCCCTCTGCATTGTTTTCTTAGTCTGAACTCATTTGATTTCATTCTACCTTTTGGATCCTCCCGTCTGAGGTGACAGTCAGCTTCTACATACATCGCTTGGACTGCATGTTGTCTGGCATCACCTTCCATTTAATTAATTATCTAAGTTTGTTTTTTTGATGACATTGAGTTGTGCGATCAATTTGATTAATGAGTTCAGCCTTAACAGCCGTCAATATTGACCTGCTCACCTTCTGCCTCAAGGAAACATCATCTCTCCTTGATGTCCTTCCTGCTTTTGTTCAAGTTTCAAAGGTATCTCTGCCTCATGAAGTCATGTGCTTTTCTTTGATATTGCTATAGATTATGTTCTGGGATCTTTTGCTTACAGGAACAAATGAGAGGCCTGTTTTGTTTGTTTGTTTTTTGTTTCTAGTTCTTTAGAATTGATTGCAGCAAAAGGGTTACCTGTGTCATTATGAATCATCCAAATCATTTGATAAAAACAGTTCTTACCCGTGAGTGACAGTTGTTTTGAATAATCAAATTAAGGTATGGAGTCCAGTTAGTTTTATGTAACTAGCTGCTGATAAATCTTTTCTTTTTCATTAAAAACTGAGGATGATTAGTAAATGATAGATGGTTTTATATTTTGCCTCAGACCTGTCCCACTTTGGTCCTTAAATTAGCTGTTAGTGACTGCACATCACAACACAGTTTTGATAGAATTTTAAGTCTGCAAATGTTGGAGAGCTTCCACGTGAACTTCCATAAATGGTGGTAGAGCCCAGAACTATTTTCTGCCTTTACCTCTTGCATTTTCATGCCCCTAAGTCCAGACATAGATGCACACAAAAGCTGCATATTCTACACATATATTTCTGGCACTTCTGAACATTTCTTTAATATAGAATATACCTTATATGCCATGCCATACATATTGTCACAGGGATACCTCAGAAGCATGTAATAGCTGGGAATTAAGTGCTTGAGTGTCTTTGTGTGTTCAGGCTGCTATAACAAAGTGTCATAGACTGGGCAGCTCACAAACAACAGAAATTGATATCTCCTGGTCCCAGAGGCTGAGAAGACCAAGACATGGTTCGGTGAAGTTCTCTTCCTCACAGACAGTACTTCCTACTGTGTTCTCATAAGGGGAAAGTGGCAGGGGCAAGACAGCCCTCTGGGAATTTTATATATGAGAACCAATCTTATTTATGATGACTTTATACCAGTGGTTCTCAGCCTTTCTAATGCTGCAACTGTTTAATGTAGTTCCTCATGCTGTGGTGACTCCCAACTATTAAATTACTTTTGTTGCTACTTCATAACTGTAATTTTGCTATTATGATATAAATATCTGATTGCAGGATATCTGATATGTGACTCCCAAAGGGGTCATAACTCACAAGTTGAGAAACACAGTTCTATATTTTTATTACACAATCACCAGCCAAGTTCCTATCCCCTAATATATTTCACACTGGTGATTAAGTTTCAATAGATAACTTTTTAAAGGCAGGGTTAGAGCACATAGACATCCAGACCATAGAGTTATTGTTTTGGATAATTTGATATAAGTAACAAAGTCATTTCTCCATCGACTTTTTGTTAAATGAGAATTTTCTCAAATATACATGGTATAGCTTAGTAATCAGAGCATATACAATATTGACTTTCTGTTAATGACATTGACCATTCTTTGAAAAACACTGGTGGGTAGTGCAGGTAGTTACTTTTGGAGCTGAGTTTAATTTTGTCAGACTTCTTGGCCTAAGTCACAGAAGTGGGAATGGTGTTAATTAAGGATGGAGGGGCTTGTGCACATGTGTAGAAGGCTGAAGACTCTCTAGGCTGAGGGTAAAATTCCAGAAAAAAATACCTCAAGTACTAGTCACAGGCCTGGACTTGGAATGAAGCATCGCTGCTGCCCATCAAGGACTATGTAAGACTAGATAGGTGTTTCATTTTGTTTTTTGTGGTTCTGGGATTGAACCAAGACCTCAGATGCTGGGCAAGTGATCTACCACCACTGAGCTATTCTCCAGCCCAAAACTTTATAGTTTTATTTAAAATTAATTTATTAATTTTAATCATTAATAATATTTAGCTGCACTAAAATAATTGACTAATAAAAGTTGTATTGGTTTATTAGTACAATATGATTTGATATTTGTAAATATTATAAATAATTAAACCAAATGGGTCAACACATGTTATCTCACAAACATCACCTTTTATGATTATAATCCATGTTCACCAGGCTCAATAAAAGATCTAGATCTTTCCCACTTAGAGTGACTGAATGCTGTTCACCTTAACTAGCATCTCCTCCCTTAACCCTCCATGACTCAGTCCCCTAACTCAACCCCCTACCCAATGACAACTACCATTGTGCCCTCCATGAACTCATGCAGAATTCACCTTCTGTGCCTGGTGAATCTTACTCACTTGAGCATTCTCCAGGTTTGTCAGTGTGTTCACATGACAAGCTGTCCTCCTCTTCAAAGGCAGAATAGTATTTCAAGGCTGTGTGTATGTATGTGTGCATCTATATTAATATTTGCATCTGTATGTTTATATAATATTTCATCCACTGATGCACACTTGAGTTGCTTCCATATCTTGACTGTTGGCTGTCATAAGTGGGAACATCATGAATATGGGATCGAGGTATTTCTTCAACATTCTGATTTATTTTCTTTGGATATAATCAGAAGTACAATGGATGGAACATATGGCTCACTGTATTTCTAATCCTTGAAGACCTCCTATGCTATTTTTTATAATGGCGATACTAACTCATGTTTCCATTAATAACATACAAAGCTCACTTTTGTCTTTATTCTTACCAATGCTTGTTATCATTCATTTTTCTCATAATGTCATTCTAACATATGTTTGGTGATTTGTCATGACATTGCTTTTCATTTCCTTGATTGGTTGAGCATTTCCTACCCCCTTTGACTATTTGGATGTTCTTCCTGGAGATATATCTGTCAGGTCCTTCATCCATTCTTGATTGTGTTATTTATTTTGTTTCTAACATCCTAATATTATTTGGATATTAATTTCTTAAGAAGTATCTGGTTTTTGAATATTTAAACTAACATGCGATCTCAAACTTTAGTACCATGAGCTTTGCCTTGTATCTGTCACTAAGTTTATCATAAGGAGAGAAAATAAAGAGAGGGATAAGCAGGAAGAGACAGCAGAATGAAGAAAGAGAGAGATTTCAGTGAGAGAGAGCTGTCTGTGCTAAGTCTAGTATAGGTTTCTACCTAATGACTTTTGCTTCACAGATATGCCCTTGTGGTAAGAGACTACCATTTTCAGTTTCCATAGTGGGAAACAGTCTATCTTTTCTATTTACAAAGACTTAAAGAATTCGAGGTGCACATGCTGGAACAGCAAGTTGAATATCATGTGCCTTGATATCAAGGTGAATATCATCTACTTTAGGTTAGTTATTGTATTAGACAGGGTTGTCTGGAGAAACAGATCAATAGATGAATATATAGTAAAAGCTTTGTTTGGTTGACTTATACAATACAGTTTGGGTGGTTTAACAATGGCTAATGTCATGCTGGAGTGATGGAGACTCTGGAAGATGCTCAGTCCATGAGAATGAAAGCCACAGCAGTCCCAGTCTGGTGTTAAAGGCTTGAAAAATCCCTGAAGAGCAACTGGTCATTGTTCCACATTGAAAAGCTAAAGAAAATGGATTCTTTATTTTTTTTTCCTTCTTCTTTATTTATTTTGTGTATATCAGGAAAAACAGTAAAGTGAATTTAAAATGCTGATAAGTTAACAATAACTATGAAGAAGATAAAAATCATAAGTATGACTTATCAAGGGTGGTAATGCAAATAAGATTGCTACACATATATTTACTTTGTGTTCAGCTTTCCCTCTGAATTTTTTTCCATCCCCGTATATCCTTATTCAAGGTCCCTTCCCCCTTCCACCACATCAGGTCATTTTTTCTTCTCTGCAACTCCCCATCCCCTCACTGGGCAGGCAGCAGACAGTCCTATGGTCCCATTGACCCAATAATGCTTAGATCAGTCTCCACTCCTGGCAAATCCAGTTTAGTCCATCCTCCCTCAAGAGTGAGTCAGGTGTTCCTATAGTTGGAGTGGGATCATAAGGGTCAGTCCAGGGTGTTTCTGATCCCAAGATGTTCAGTGGTTGTGGTTTGCTGCTTGGGCATGCTTGGCTTTTTTTCTTGTTTGTTTGTTTAGAGACCACTAATGAGTGAGTACATCCCCTGCTTATCTTTCTGAGTTTGTGATACCTTGCTCAGGAGAATATTCTCCAAGTCCATCCATTTGCCTGCGAATTTTAGGATATCATTTTTTCTTACTGCTGAGTAGTATTCCATTGTGTAGATGTACCACAGTTTGTTAATCCATTCTTCGGTTGAGGGACATCTAGGTTGCTTCCAGGTTCTTGCTACTACAAATAATGCTATGAACATAGTTGAGCTAATACCTTTGGAGTGTAAATGTGCCTCTTTAGGTTATACACCCAGAAGTGGTATTGCTGGGTCCTTGGGGAGATTGATTCTCAGTTTTCTGAGAAACCGCCATATTGCATTCCAAAGTGGCTGAACAAGCTTACACTCCCACCAGCAATGGAGGAGTGTTCCCCTTGCTCTGCATCCTCTCCAACATAGGCTGTCTGTCATCTGTGCCTTTTATCTTAGCCAATCTAACAGGTGTTAGGTGGTATCTTAAAGTTGTTTTGATTTGCATTTCTCTGATGGCTAAAGATGATGAGCACTTTTTCAGGTGCCTTTCAGCCATTTTTAGTTCCTCTGCTGAGAATTCCCTTTTTAGATCTGTACCTCATTTTTTGATTGGGTTATTCAAGGTTTTGGGCTCTAGATTCTTGAGCTCTTTATATATCTTAGAGATCAGTCCTCTATCACTTGTAAAGTTGAGAAAATCTTTTCCCATTCTGTAGGCTGTCGTTTTGTCCTATTGACAGTGTCCTTGGCTTTGCAGAAGCTTCGTAACTTCAGGAGATCCCACTTATTGATTGTTGGTCTTAGTGTCTGTGCCACTGGTGTTATATTTAGGAAGTGGTAGCCTGTGCCAATTCGTAGAAGTGTATTTCCCACTTTCTCTTCTAACAAGTTCAAAGTGGCTGGGTTTAAGTTGAGATCTTTGATCCACTTGGATTTGAGTTTTGTGTAGGGTGACATTGCATTTTTCTACACACTTCCATCCAGCTATGCCAACACCATTTGTTAAATATACTATCTTTTTTCCATTGAATGTTTTGGGCCTCTTTGTCAAAGATTAGGTGTTCATAGGTTTTTGGGTTAATGTCTAGATCCTCAATTCTATTCCATTGGTCCACAAGTCTGTTTTTATGCCAGTACCAGCTTTTATTACTGAAGCTCTATAGTATAGCTTGAAGTCAGGGATGGTGATACCTCCTGAGGTTCTTTTGTTGAGTAAGATTGTTTTGGCAACCCTGGCTTTCCTGTTATTCCAATTGAAATTGAGTATTGTTCTTTCAAGGTCCAAAAAATATTGTGTTGGGATTTTGATAGGCAGTGCAGTGAATCTGTAGATTGCCTTTGGTAGAATTGCCATTTTTACTATGTTGATTCTACCAATCCAGGAACATGGGAGAGCTTTCCATTTTCTGATATCCTCTTCAATTTCTTTCTTCAATGATTTAAAATTTTTGTCAAATAGGTCTGTTACTTCTTTGGTTATAGTTACTCCAAGATAC
>PVIH01015840.1:35482-48189 GCA_004025045.1 Sigmodon hispidus
TTCAGCTCTTCTATCTTTAGTGTATAGAAGGGCTACTGATTTCTTTGAGTTAATCTTGTATCCTGCTACATTGCTGAAGGTGTTTATCAGCTGTAGCAGTTCCTTGGAAGAATTTTGTGGGTCACTTATGTATACAATCATATCATCTGCAAATAGAGATAGCTTCACTTCTTTTCCAATTTGTATGCCCTTAATCTCTCTTCGTTCCCTTATTGCTTTAGCTAAAACTTCAAGAACTATATTGAATAGATAAGGGGAGAGAGGACATCCTTGTCTAGTTCCTGACTTTAGTGGGATTGCTTTGAGTTTTTCTCCATTAAGTTTGATACTGGCTGTCAGCTTCTTGTAAATCGCCTTAATTATATTTAGTTATTCTCCCTGTATTCCTGATCTCTAGAGGGCTTTAATCATAAATGAGTGTTGGATTTTGTCAAAGGCTTTTTCAGCATCTAAGGATATGATCATGTTGTTTGTTCCTTTAGTTTGTTTATATGATGGATAACATTTACAGTTTTTCGTATGTTAAACCAGCCCTGCATTTCTGGGATAAAGCCTACTTGGTCATGGTGGATGATATCTTTTATACATTGTTGTATACGGTTTGCCAAAATTTTGTTGAGAATTTTTCGCATCAATATTCATGAGGCAAATTGGTCTCTAATTATCCTTCTTTGTTGTGTCTTTGAGTGGCTTGGGTATTAGGGTGATTGTGGCTTCATAAAAGGAATTTGGCAATATTCCTTCAGTTTCTACTGTGTGAAATAGTTTGAGGAGTAACGGTAGTAATTCTTCTTTGAATGTCTGGTAGAATTCGGCACTAAAACCATCTGAACCAGGGCTTTTATTTTTGGGGAGGTTTTTAATGACAGCTTCAATTTCCTTAAGGGTTATAGGCCTGTTTAGGTAATTAATCTGATCTTCATTTAATTTTGGTAGATGGTACCTGTCCTGATAGCTGTCCATTTCTTCTAGGTTTTCCATTTTTGTGGAATATAGATTTTCAAAATATGATCTCATAATTCTGTGTATTTCCTAGGGGTCTGTTGTTATGTCCCCCTTTTTATTTCTGATTTTGTTGATTTGAACACTCTTTCTCTGTCTTTTGATTAGTTTGGCTAAGGGCTTATCTATCTTGTTAACTTACTCAAAGAACCAACTCTTAGATTTGTTGATTCTTTGTATTGTTCTTTTTGTTTCAATTGTATTGACTTCAGCTCTAAGTTTGATTATTTCCTGCCATCTACTCCTTCTAGGTGAGTTTGCTTCTAATTGTTCTAAGGCTTTCATCTGAGCTGTTAGGTCTCTAGTGTGGAATTTCTCTAGGTTTTTCATATAGGCATCTAGTGCTATGAATTTTCCTCTTAAGACTGCCTTCATTGTGTCCCACAAGTTTGGATACGTTGTGGATTCATTTTCATTAAATTCTAGGAAGACTTTGATTTCTTTCTTAATTTCTTCCTTGACCCAGAGATGGTTCAGCTGATTGATGTTTAGTTTCCATGAGTTAGTAGGCTTTCTTTGGGTTTTGATGTTGTTGAACTCTAACTTTAGGCCCTGGTGGTCTGATATGTGACAAGGGATTATTTCCATTTTTTTGTATCTGCTGATATTTGCTTTATGACCAATTATGTGGTCAGTTTTGGAGAAAGTTCCATGAGGAGCTGAGAAATATGTATATTCCTTTGCATTTGGGTGGAAGCTTCTGTAGATATCTATTAAATCCATTTGCATCATAACCTCTTTTAGACTTCTTATTTCTCTGTTGAGACTCTGTCTGGTTGATCTATCCAGGGTTGAAAGTGGGGTATTGAAGTCTCCCACTATTAGGGTGTAAGAATTGATGTGGGATTCGAGCTTTAGCAGTGTTTCTTTTACATAAGTAGGTGCCCTTATATTAGGGGCATAAATACTCAAGATTGAAATCTCCTCTTGACCAATTTTTCCTGTGATGGATAAGTAGTGACTATCTTGGTCCCTTTTAATTGCTTTTAGCTTAAAATCTACTTTGTTAGATATTAGGAATGCAACCCCCGCTTGTTTCTTAGGACCATTTGACTGGAAAATCTTTTCCCAACCCTTGATTCTAAGCCTGTGTCTGTCTTTGCGGTTGAGGTGTGTTTCTTGTAGGCAACAGAAGGATGGCTTCTGTTGTTGTATTCATCTTGTTAGTGTGTCATGTTTCATAGGAGAGTTGAGACCATTGATATTAAGGGAAATTAGTGACCATTGATTCATATTTCCTGCCATTTTTGGTGGTAACTTGTTTGTATTTCCTTTCTCTGGAGTAGAGTATTCTTCTGTGGACTTATTGATTGTGATTTCGTGGGTGTATCTGGGGTTCTTAGGTTGTAGTTTTCCCTCTAATACTCTCTGTAGTGCTGGATTGGTAGATAGATATTCTTTCAGTTTGACTTTGTCCTGAAATACCTTGTTTACTCCATCTATGGTGATTAATAATTTTGCAGAGTATAGTATTCTAGTTTGGCAGCCATGCTCTTTTAGCGTCTGTATTACTTCTGACCAAGCCCTTCTAGCTTTCATCATTTCCATTGAATAGTCAGTCGTTATTCTGATGGGTCTGCCTTTATATGTGAGTTGGCCCTTTTCTTTTGCAGCTCTTAAAATTTTTTCTTTGTTCTGTATGTTTTGTGGCTTGATTATAATGTGGCCCGCTGACTTTTTTTTGGGTCATATCTATTCGGTGTTCTGTAAGCTTCTTGTATTTTTATAGGCATTTCCTTCTTCAGGTTAGGGAAGTTTTCTTCTATGATTTTTTTGAAAACATTATTTGTGCCTTTGAGCTGGTATTCTTCTCCTTCTTCTATTCCTATTATTCTCAAATTAGGTCTTTTCATGGTGTCCCAGATTTCCTGAACATTTTGAGTTATGACCTTTTTAGTTTTACTATTTTCTTTGACTGATATATCTATTTGAGCTACTGAGTCTTCCACTTCAGAGATTCTATCTTCCATCTCTTGAACTCTGTTTGTTATGCTTGTATCTGTGGTTCCAGCTTTTTTCTTCAGATTTTCTATTTCCATCTTTGCCTCATTCTGTGCCTTTTTATTGCTTCTATTTCAGCTTTTAGTTCCTGGCATGTTTCTTTCATAGATTTGTTCATCTCTTCCAATTTTTGTTTGTATTCTTCTATTTCTTTAAGGCTATTTTTCATTTCTCCTTTGAGAGCTTTGATGAACATCAAAAAGGAATTTTTGGTGTTGCTTCCTTCTGTTTCCTCTTCATTGCTCAGTTCAGGTGTTGTATTTGTAAGATCACCACTTTCTTCTGGAGTTACCTTGTTTTTCTTTGTATTATTATGTAAGTTTTTGCACTGATGTTTGCCCATGGCTTCAGTGGTTCATGATTAGGTGGCTCCTGGTCAGTTGTGGCACTCGGGCTTGTGCACCTCCTGTCACCTCTCTGGGCGGGGTCTGAGTCTGTCCTTCTGGGACCCCTGTCATTATCTGTTTTCTCTGTTGGAGGTGGAGGTGGGTAGCCAGGCAAATTCCCTCAGCAGCAGCTGTGGGTATGGTGACAGGCAGACTTTATCTGCGCCTTCTACAGAGTGCACTGGGACTCACTCTGCAGACATCACCTGGTCCTGGAAGCGGAACCGGAACCGATTAAGAAAATGGATTCTAATGTGAGCATACAATAGAATCATCATTATCATCATCATCATCATCATCATCATCATCAGTGGTAGCATTAACAACAGAGTAGATGCACTTACCAGCAATATGCAAAGAGGTAAAAGCACTGAACATCAAAACCTTTCCTCCTCAGCCCTCTTTATATATATCTGGGCCTCTACTGGAAGATGCTTCCCACTTTGGGGAAGGTCTTTCTCTCCCAGTTCAGCTTCCTTGAAAATATTCTTACGGACATACCCAGAAGCGTTCTTCTTTGTTAAGTTCAGATTCAGTCTAGTTGGCAACCATGGTAATTATCACTAACGTATAATATCCTGTGCTAAGTTATAATATTTACTTTTTGGGTATCTTTTCTGAAATAAGCTCAAAAAGTGGAGTACCTTGGTTGAATAGAAGGCTCACCTGGTAGAGGTGTCTGCTGAGTGAGCCTGGAGATTGGCAATCAAGCCCTAGAGACCCCACAAAAGTGAAAAGAGGGAACAGATCCACAAAGTGGTCCTCCATATGCATAGCACGGCACTTGTGCCACCCCATAATCATATCATATACTTCCCTATGCACTAAAAAGAAAGTGACAGCATCCTGTGCAACTGCTAGACAAAGAACAGAGTTCTGTTGCTTAAATATGATTCTGATTCAACACTGACATCTCCTTAGGTGTTTGTTCATAGTAAAATCATTCCATATTATCATTGAAATTTGCATTTTGGCACAGTTAAAATGTTTTCTTTAGAACCCAAAAATACTTGCTTTAGGTATATAGAATTTGTTTATTATTATTATTATTACCATTATTATTAGTCCTGCAGAATATGAAGATATTTTACTCCTAGTTTGCTAAAGATAAGGTGATCTTTTTGTGTGTCTAAACTCTGGTGTCTATTTTTGAATTTTTTAAGTGTTAGGTAATTGTGAGATTTAGAATTCTGTGTATGGGTTAATTTTGGCTTGTTATCCAGTTACTAAGAAGTTTGGGTAGCATTGACTATAAGTTTTGGAAAATTACACTTCTCAGTTTACTTTTAAAGATGAGTGGCAATATCCTTCTTGGGTTGAACTGGGAATTAGGACGGTCATTGAGAAAATGTCTCAAGATCAGAAGAGACAGAATAGGAGCTCAGAGTTTCCTGGCTGCAAGACTCTGGTCTTTGTTTTTTTACTTCCCAGACCAACATCTAGAGATCAACTCCATAAATTTTTATTTTTAGTATTTATTATAGTTCCTTGAAATTGGCTATTTTTATGATTTTTAAAAGCATTATATTGGATTTTGATAGGAAAGATAAGGGGTCTCAAAAACATTATCCAGAATAAAATGCTGTATGTCAACCTGGACAAAGTGGTTGACCTCTCTGAGCTCTGATGTCTTTCCATGCAGGATGGGGACAGTAATGCTCTCTAGCCTTTGGAGATTAGAGATAAAGTTGTAAATTCCCAGTTATATACGAAGTAGCCTGTGAATGCTGGGCTCATTTTCCTACAGTGATTCTTTTTTATTTTCAGCATCCCTGTCTCCTCTTGGTGAGTTCAGCATCTTTGTACAGTGTCACTGAGAGAGCATGTTATCAATCCAGAGCTTGAAAGCCCTTCACTTCTGTGCAAGTCAAATGCCTCTCTTGGAATCATAATGAACTTATCAACTTCTTTTGTATAACTTGATGGGGCTAGGGAATTATAAGTGTTATGGAAACATTCCAGTATAGAAGCTATGTACCAGAACAAACGAGATTCTGTCGAAGTTGCCCCTAAGGAATTATTTTGATTTTGAAAGTCTAGCATGTATATTTTTCTCTGCATTATTTCATATATTATGTATTTTTATTTTAAAATAATGTAATAATTTAAAAGAAAGAACCATCATGGCTTAATTTTGCCCACAAGGACCATAGCTTTCATCATTAGGATTTCTGATTTGAAAAGTAGCGTTTGTGTATTCTCTGTCAGCCTAAAAAAAATTCACAACTGGGCAGAAGAAGAAGCTAATAAATAAAAAGTAATTTGTTCATAAAATTTATAAGCTCCTGGAAACGAGGCCCCAGGCGGAAAGTGCCGACTCAGCTTTTAGTAGAAGATAATAATCAAAACAGCAATTGTATGAGTGCATTATGGCAAGAATAAATCAAACAGCAAGACTTGGTATGAGCAGTGTGGAGAAAACAGCCAAGTGAAGAAATGTCAAATGAGGGATTTTCTTTAATCCTGAAGTTTTTACTCAAGCCATGAATTCAGTCCAGAGTTTCTTTCCTATAGTGAAGGGTCTCTACTGAGTGCCAACAGCATAGGTGACAACAGAAACAGAAAACCCTTTGTTTTTCTGCCAGTTTACAGTAGTTTTCTGTATAGTAGACATGCTTTCTCTTTTTTCTCTTTGAGATAGGGACTAGCTATATAGCACAGGCTGACCTCAAATATATTAATATTCTCTGCCAGCCTTCAGATTACTGGAATTCTGGGCCATCATGCCCAGTGTGTAGGCGCCTTCACTGGACTCCAATGCTTTTAAATTATATTTTGGCCTTAAACAAGGGCTCCCACAAGTTCTGCTTAGCGCTGGCGGTGTATATTGTCAGTGGATATGAACCAGATTCATATACCTGCTTTCCCATAAAGAACACTTGTTGACTCTTTCAACTTTGACTTCCCAAGGCAAGTGTTTCATTGAATGGACATGGTTCTACTTCAACAAAATAGCTTAATTTTACTCCTTTTTTTCATCTCTTTGTGCTCCTCCTCCTTCCCTTTCTCCTTCTTATTTTTATTTACTTGGAGGTTCTGGGAATTGAACTGAAAGCCTTGCGCATGCAAAGCAAATCTCACTTATATCATCTTTTAGTTTAAGAGGGAGAGTCTTTCCAGTTTGCTCAAGTTGATCTGGAACTCACTCTACAGCCCCAGACCTTGAATTTCCAGTCTTCATGCCTTAACTTCCTGACTAATTGGGAATTGCGGGTGTATGTCAGGTCTAGCTATGAGTATTTAATGGATCTGCTTCTTTCCTGCATCCAAATAAAAGGGAAAATGTAGGGCAAATGGTAACATTTTTCTTGATGTTTAGTTAACAGATCGTTTGTTAGCATTCCAGGCTGGTGGATTAATATAGGATATGTATTATATTTGATTAAAGGCAAGTGCTCCCCTGACCTTTGATCCAGCATGGTGAAGGCTGGCCATTGGCAGTGGGTAAACAGAAACATGTTTTGCTTCCAGTTCTTTTCCCCATTGTGTTGTCTAACTCTCTACTTTACAAAAGTTGGCCATTATTTTGGATCATCAGGATAGAAGGGGAACATGGAACCGAGTCATCTCAGGTCTACATGACAAGTGTTATTGACAGATAGTAACAGAACTGGGTTTTTTAGGCCTTGGAAACCTCTCTCTGTGGGGTATATTTCTGAGAACTCTTGGTATACTCTCACCTCTGGACATTTTTTATTTACAGTCTTTTACTAAATCTAATGGGGTAAGATGAACTCTTAAGACATTTTTTTTAAAGAGAAAAAGAATGTGTAAGGGTTAATGGTTGTAAAAGTATAGTACATCATGGCAGGGACAACATGGAAACGGGACTGTGAAATAGCTGGTTATGTTGCCTGTGTGGTCCAGGAAGCAGAGAGAGACAAAGGCTGGTATTCCTCAGATTTCCTCATCCCTTTATACTGTATCTACTTCGTACTCAGTCTAGGCACGCAGCCCACACTGATGGTGACTCCATCCTTAGTTACCCTCATCAATGCACCTGGTATTGTTTTTCCTAAATAATTTTCAAATACAAGCAAATTGACAGTGATGACTAGTCATTACAACTCTAATCTCTGTCAACTTGATATCTCAAACACATCTCTGTAATTCTATCTCTGAGCGCTAAGGACTCACGATCACCTCATAATGCAAAATTCATTCGGTTACATTTCAGAAGCCCCACAGTTTTATCAGTATTGATAATGATTCAAAGTCCTGCATCTATTCTGAGACTTCATGCAATCTCCTAACTGTAAGCCCTTGTAAAAAAGTGATGTACTTCTAATATACAAAGGCCCAGAGTAAGTATTTTTATTTATGGGGCATAGTAAGGAATATGTACTGAAGCAACACCAAAATTTATCAGGACAAACCAAATTCTGTAGCTTCAAACCAGGCATCTGGGGCTGTCAGTGACATCATTTAGGCCCCTTCATTGGTGTTAACCTTTCAGCTCTGCCAACTGCAGCACATCAGGCCATCCCAGCTCTGTCTGTAGTTTTCTTCAGTTGATATTCCACAGTACTGGCATTTCTGGGATCCCAGGGTCTGCACTGCTGATTAGGCTGTTCAGAACCTCCTTTCAGGGAATCTTATCTTTCCACATGTTACTTGGCCTCAGCAGTGGTTTGGAACCTTGATGTTACCTCCATGGCCTGGTAACTCTTGCATTTTCCATGACTACAAAGCCAGTACCATGTGAATAATGTTGTTAAGTTCTTCTGCTAGCTTAAGAAGGAGTGTGGTCCCATGTTACCACAGCTATTGTGGCCCTTGTGTGCTTTAGTGAAAGGATCTAGGAAAACATTTCTGTAGAAGATTATTTTTGATCAGAAAACTTGTTCAGAGGCATTCTCAGTTTAGTTAATCTCTTTGGAAAGAGATGTAAATGAATTTACAGTTTTACAAGCTGAAGCCTTTTATAGGTGGGATTTTGCCCCCCCCCAACTTCTTTCCTGTTGTTCCAGTACAGACTAAGAAGCCCTTCTTTAGCCATGTTCATTTTCTTTTTTTTTCATTTTTTTCTTTATTTATTTTGTATTTATCAAGAAAAACAGTAAATTGAATTTAAAATGCTGATAAGTTAACAATAACTATAAAGAAAATAAAAATCATAAGCATGACTTATCAAGGGTGATAATGCAAATAATTTGCTACACATAAAATTACTTTGTGTTCAGCTTTCCTTCTGGATTTTTTTTTTCTATCCCTGTATATCCTTATTCAAGATCCCTTCCCCCTCCCGCCACATCAGGTCATTTTTTCTTCTCCACAACTCCCCATCTTCTCCCTGGGCAGGGAGCAGACAGTCCTATGGTCCCACTGACCCAATAATGCTTGGATCAGTCTCCACTCCTGGCAAATCCAGTTTTGTCCCCCCTCCCTCAAGAGTGAGTCAGGTGTTCCTATAGTTGGAGTGGGATCCAAAGGGTCAGTCCAGGGTGTTTCTGATCCCAAGATGTTCAGTGGTTGTGGTTTGCCGCTTGGGCATGCTTGGCTTTTTTCTTGTTTGTTTGTTTAGAGACCACTAGTGAGTGAGTACATCCCCTGCTTATCTTTCTGAGTTTGTGATACCTCGCTCAGGAGGATATTCTCCAAATCCATCCATTTGCCTGCAAATTTTAGGCTATCATTTTTTCTTACTGCTGAGTAGTATTCCATTGTGTAGATGTACCACAGTTTGTTAATCCATTCTTCAGTTGAGGGGCATCTAGGTTGTTTCCAGGTTCTTGCTACTACAAATAATGCTGCTATGATGTTCATTTTCTTAATGATTACAAACGCTTGGTCTGCACCTTTCTAGTCTGCAGCTTCAAATGTGCTTACATCACTTTCCTCCCCTTTCCCATCTTTCTGATCCACTCACTCCCCTCTCTCACTGCAAACCTGCCTGAGAACAGTGGGAAGTAATGATAACTCAGCCTCCATTCCACACTGTTCAGAAATTTACTCCAGCAAGCAAATGGCTTCTACATGGAGTTACACAGAAGTTCTCAGGTCACGGGCAGAATGTAGCCAGTTTCTTTGCCAAAATATAATAGGAATGAGTTTCTAGTTCAAATCTTTAAAAAGTTAGCATTCCCTTCTGACACCTTATGAGCCAGGGCAGAATATCTATATACTCTGACCAGGATAGCCCGTTAGGCTCTACTTCTCACACTCTTTTGAAGATTTTTCCTAAGGTCTTTAACTAGTTTCTTGTTTCTTTGGCTAAACTGGCTGGTCAATGAACCCTCCTGGATCATCTGTCTCCACCTTCCCCTGCAGTGGGATTACAGATGTACACTACCACACTCTGCTTTTACATAGTACTGGGGACCAACACTCAAGTCCTCATTCTTGAGCAGCAAGCACTTTATCCACAAAACTATCTCCCCAGCCTGCTTTTAGTGCATATTTAACAGCTGCAGCTTTATTTGTTTATTTATTTATTCTATATGCATGTGTATGTGTGTCTGTTTGCTTGTGTGGATGCATGTATGTATAGGTGGCAGGTTCTTCTGAAGCCATTTCCCCTCCCTCTTTTATGGTTTTGGACTAGAGCCTGGTGATTAGTCTAGGATGGCTGTCCAGTGAGTCCCAGGGATTCTTCTCCCATATCCTAGCATCACAAGCACACGTCACCACACCTGTTGATTTGCCTGGATGGGTTCTAGGGCTCAAACTCAGATCTTAAGGCTTTACTGATGTTTACTGACTAAACTTTCTCTCTAGCTTTTCATAGTCTTGTGAATTAATAAAGAATCACAACTATCCTGTTTCATTGGATGATGGACTTGAGTGCATTGCCATCTCTCTCTTTAGGTTCCTAAAGATAAGTGCTCATTTTATGCTCCCTGTATCTCTAGTTCAAAAACAAATTCTCAATAAATATTTATTGAATACATTTTAAAAAATCAAGGAATCAGAGAAGATTGTAGAAGTAAAAGCCAAAGTTATCATAGAAGATAAAATATCCAGGCAAGGTAACAGAGATCAGATGTTATAGTGTGTCCTGGGTTGGGTTTTATTACTGTGAAGAGATATCATGACCATTGCAACTCTTATAAAGGAAAACATTTGATTGGGGCTGGCTTATAGTACAGAGTTCATTATCATCGTGGCAGGAAGCATGGTGGCATACAGGCTGGCATGGTGCTAGAGAGGTAGCTGAGAGCTTTACACCATATCAGCAGGCAGAGAACTAGCTTGAGTTTCTGAAACCTCAAGCCCATTCCCAGTGACATGCTTCCTCAAACAAGACCACACCCACTCTAACAAGACCACACCCACTCTAACAAGGACACAATTCCTGATAGTGCCACTCCTTATGAGTCCATGGAGGTTGCTATTCACAACACCACACAGTAAGAGGCAAACCTAGGATCTGGGATGGGGAAAGTTCTGGAAACGTCTGAGAAGGAGTGGAATGCTGCCCTTCTCTTGTTGCCTTGGCAAAGTGATCAGAGGCATATTATTCCTACTTTTCCCTGTAAGGTGAAATAAAAGATTGGGAAATGATGTACCCCCCTCATAATTACTTTAGTTTACGAACAATGGAAGGGAATGAAATAAAGAGTAAGTGGAAGAAATGAAAAAAAAAATCTATCCTGATTTGGCTCTCTGTCTAGTTAACGGACCCTACAGAGGAACCACATTGCTACTGCCATGGCTTTTAATAAGGGAATAACTGAGCATGCCCACTCACTAAGCACTTTATGGATTGTTACTGACCTCACCCCTCAACAGTCCAGCTATGGCATGTAATTATTCAGAGCCCATCTTCTCTCACTTGACCAGAACTTTAGACTTGTTCAAGTTACCCTCGGTGTGTGAAGACATAGCTCTATAGCACCTGAAATCATGTTGGAAAAGCCCCTCTTAGTCTCTGGCATGAACAGCATGTGCTAAATACCTGCTGTAAAGCATTATATTCAGGGCAAACGTACTGCATTATTAGGCCACTCTGATCATGCTCATATTCCCAAGATAGGATATGGGTAGTAGATTACAGAGACATTGATTTTGGAGACTCAGAGCACATTCTTGCTGCCCTTGACTCTGAATCTGTGCAAAGAGACAATTTAAAAATAATGAGGGCTGTTTACAGGATCAGACATTTGCTGAGCAAATGGGTCATAAGAGGCCAAGTATGTAAGCCGATGGGGAACCAGGGTGGTCACTTCAAATGCAGGACTTCTTTGGAGAGAATGTATTCTTATTCCCAGCTATGAAAAGCTATTATTGTCATAGCAATAAGGCTGACTTTAAAAGGGGACAATCTTTGACTCCAGGAAGATTTCTATGTGACTATTTCCCCCTCACTTGGTGGCTTTGCTGGAGTGTCCCCAGGGGAGCACCTGGAGGTAGGACATGAATATGGCTTTCATTAGAGAGAAAAAAAAGAGTCTTTTTTTCTCAGTTCACTGGTATTGTCAAAGTTCTGATTGAAAATATAATACATATTTTAGTTATAAGATATATTACAGATAAAAAGAAAGTCCCCATAATTGTATTTTACAGATAGAATTGTTATTTTCCAGAAAAAATTTCTACACAACTATCAGTACAGGTATTAGAACTTCTTATTAGTACTTTTCAGATAAAAACATGTTATGCTCACCCATACATAGAAATCTTTGTTTACACATCTCACAGATACCTTTCTGTGCATATAACATAACGTAACGTAACGTAACGTAACGTAACGTAACGTAACGTAACATAACATAACACATTGTAACAACTTAACATAGATATTTGCTCATTTTTTTCCTTCTTTATTTTGTATTTATCAAAAAACAGTAAAAAGAATTTAAAAATGCAGAAGAATTAACAATAACTATACAGAGGATAATAATCATAAGCATGGCTTATCAAGGGTGGAAATGCAAATAAGATTGCTACACATATATTTACTTTGTGTTCAGCTTTCCCTCTGAATTTTTTTTTTCCATCCCTGTATATCCTTATTCAAGGTCTCTTCTCCCTCCCACCACATCTGGTCATTTTTCTTCTCTGCAACTCCCCATCCCCTCCCTGGGCAGGGAGCAGACAGTCCTATGGTCACACTGGCCCAATAATGCTTGGATCAGTCTCCACTTCTGGCCAAATCCAGTTTTGTCCCCCCTTCCTCAAGAGTGAGTCAGGTGTTCCTATAGATGGACTGGGGTTTGAAGGGTCAGTCCAGGGTGTTTCTGATCCCAAGCTGTTCAGTGGTTGTGGTTTGCTGCTTGGGCATGTTTGGCTTTTTTTCTTGTTTGTTTGTTTAGAGACCACTAGTGAGTGAGTACATCCCCTGCTTATCTCTCTGAGTTTGTGAGACTTTGCTCAGGA
>PVIH01015841.1:0-47980 GCA_004025045.1 Sigmodon hispidus
TCCTCTTCCTCCCCTCCTCCCTTCCTCCTCCTCGCCCTCCTCCTCTTCTTCTTTTTCAGATACAGGGTCTTATTGTATAGCCTTGGCTGACCACAAAGTCATAGGAATTCTCCTGCTTCACCCTCTCAGGTGCTGGGATTATGAGGATGCACCACCACAGACAATTTAAAACATCAGAATTTAAGATGAAACCACAGTACCATTTCTCATATAAAATATTAACAACTCTTACATATGTCTATTGAGTTTCTAATTTCTCCACTGTTGGATAAACAGAGAATATACTAATGCCTATAATTTGATATTTTTGGGCAAGTTTCTTCAATAAATATATAAAAATGAAAAGAAGGAAGGTTATTGTTAGATGAAAAGTAGTTTTGTAGACACATCGACCAAATGCAATAAATGATAAGTAGATGATTGTTTTTGTCTGTTGGATGTCAGGAGTGATTTTCAGCTACCCTGAAAAATATGCTTACATAATGGGTAATATATAATATATGCTTACATAATCTGGTCTGTTTGACAGAATAAAAGTATCTTTTGTTATACATCCTGGAGTTCCTCATGGGCAAAGATAGACCTGATATTGCATATTGGGAAAGAGCTGGAGAAAGCCAAATTATTCTCTAAAATGAATGTGTTAAGTACAGAGTCACTGAGCTACACTTCAGAATGTCGAGGCCCAGAGGCAAGTGGGGTAGGAAAGCTGGAAAGATTAGCCATGAAACACAGAGCACATGAAGAGCCCTAGGCAGTGATGGAGTGGCGCCCGGGGTATAGGTCTCTGGGGTCTAACATTTGCATTGCTGGAATGTAGCCTCACATACTGCTCTCAAAAATATTTAGTAAAGTATGTCAAGGGCTTTGGATATGTGGAGCTGTGTAGACTGAGGAGGATGGTCATCCATGCTCTACCCTGACAGAGCTCAGAAAAGGAGCAGTTACTGTACGAAGGCTGGAGTCAGAGCCAGGGAATAATGGGGAGATTGTTCCAGAGCCTTGATAGGGAGCAATCCAGGCAGCTGATCTACGTGAGAGCAGTGATAGCTAAAACCAGGCTTGCATTGCTATAAATGGCCCTGCTGTAGTTGGACTAGCAGAGAGATGCCACCTGTCATCTATATAAAGTTTATCAGTCCCAATGAGGTATGGAAGCCGACCCTGTATGCACTCACACAATTCTCTGCATGAAGCTGAGTGAAAAACTGAAATTAAATGTATGCTAAGAGAGATGGCTTACACTCAGATTTCTGACTATTTTTTTTAAATTATTATTGGGGACAGATTTTTTTCTTTCACATTCTGTTCTTTTTCTACTTTAATGAACTGAACATACCTTAATTTAATAATCATAAAAAAATCTAAAAGCAAGGGTGACACTTTCGAATACAGGGTAGAATTTGTTCCTGTAAACCTGAATCAGGGAGAAAATGTAGGTCACAAATATGTTGGTCTAATTTTTTATATTTCATAAAATTATTGTAACATGTGAAGAAAGTAGGCTTCTATCCACATCTCAGTCTTTGCTATTGAACCACAGAGGTTAATGAAGAATCTGCTTGTGTGGCTGCAGAATGACTGAGAAGCAGCAGTTCAAAGGATGGCATTCCTCCACCCAACATCAGGCTCACTGCGCTGGCATTTCCTGCCATCCCTTCACTCAAGGGAGGCTGCAATGAGTCTAAAACTAGTCTGGGCTATACAGGAGTATCAGACCAACAAGGGCTACAAGAGCCTACTTCTACAAGCCAGAAAGACTAAATGTTATACTTAGGTGGTCTCCAGCAACATCAATGCTAAAATGATGCTATGGGTACCAAGAGACTAGATTTCTTTGAAGAGTGCTATAGGAATGATGAACTAGGGCTAAGTCCCCAATGGTCCAGATCCCAAGAAACATAGACAATGCTTCATGAGAAAAGAAGCTGTGTAGCTCAGATTCCCCAAACCCCATCCTGGAGCAGTGCTCAGAGTCATCTTCACATATCATACAACTGGAAGTAGTTACCAGCAGTGGTGTAGCAGTAATCAGTGTCATGTACAAACTGCCAAGGGGAAGGAGATAAGCCCATTGGGGGAAGTGCCCTGACCATTCACCCACCTGGATCTGGAGCACGGCCAGGTCAGCATCAAGGGCCTTCTTGGTGGGCAGCAATTTCTGGGTCACACAAATCTGCCTTTGCTTCTCAGCAATCTTCAGTCTCAGGAATCGGATTTTCTCATCCAGGATATGGATTTCGACATCCCCATGAAGTTTCAACTTCTCTTGGATATTTATTTTTTCATAAAAAATGCATATTTCTTCCTCGCGCTCTATCAGCTGAACACCACTATGGTCAAATTCAGAGCAGGGGTTTAAGTGGGTGCTGAGGCCTCTGTTTCTTGGTTAATGTGGGTCCCTTTGTCTTTGGGCTCACAACATACATCAGCACAACAGAATGTCAGAAGACAGCGGCGTATCCCAATGGACTGCAAGCTAAGCTCCTCACACTGGCATTTTCTGGGGATGAGAGTGTTTGGCATCTCCATTCACAGCCAGTGCGGCAGGATGGCCACAGTGAATTGATAATCCCTGAAGATTTCCCTGGGGTAGCAGAGGTGACTCCCAGCATGAAAGCAAAGCAAAACTCAAGCTTGATTTTCACATATCATTTTTTTAGGGGGCAGACTTGTCAAGCAAGGCCTAGTTAGAAGCCCCATGTGATTCTGGAGTGAGTTGTGAGGCCCGTAAGGCTCTTTGAAAAGTGAATGTTCCTGGTGCTGGTTCCCCTGCCCTTTGTAACCACACTGCTGAGTACAATGTGAATACCCTTCCTTCAGAGGAAGCCACTGGATAGAAACAAAGTAAGAATGTTTTTCCTCCAGTAGCTTTGGTCTAACCAAGGCCTGGGAACTCTCTATTTGCCCATAAGCTTTGGCTTGTGCCAAGAGCCTAATAGGACTTGGTTTTTGTTGATTCGTTTTGACCCCGATAGAACACCCATTAGCCCTTTGAAACAGTTCTGTTTGCTGAGGACCCCAATCATCTGTATATCCATGGCCAGCCGGCCGCAACCACCACCGCTGCACACCAACTCTTCCCTCCTCCAGTGCTCAGGGTGCACTGGACCTGGCTGACCTTGGCTCTCTGCTTTGGTGGCTTTTCTGTCAAAGCTGCTTCTTATCAAATTCCTTTGATGACAAGAGCCAACAGGAAGACATTGCCATCCTGTCTCCTCAAGGGCTAGCACTCCAGTGTTTTACAAGAAATACCACATGGATTTCATGACATTTGAATTATTTCTGGACTCTGTCATCTTACCTACCCATTTCTCATCACATGAGCAGTGGGGTGTGGCTGTTAAAAGAGTGATACTGGAATGATATCGCTGTGTTCTGGAAAACTACGCGACTCTTCTAAGCCGGAGTTACTTGTGGGGAAATGAACTAGGGGAATGGGCTGCCATTCCCCCAATCACTGCCCAAATGGACAGATGTGACAAGACTGACTCTCATCAGTTGGTGCAGAAGGAATTCACTGTCACCTAAAAGCATTGGTTCTTGACCTGTGGGTCATGACTCCTTTGGAGGCTGCTTATCATATATTTGCATTATAATTCATAACAGTAACAAAATTACTATTATGAAGTAGCAACAGAATAATTTTCTGGTTAGGGGCCAGCACAGCATGAGGAACTGTGTACTCAAGGGTTGGAGCATTAGGAAGGGTGAAAACTGCTGTCCTGATGTCTCAGAGACTGTGATCTTCAAATGTCCCAAACCCTCCTTTCTATTTCCCTTCCACGGTCAGCCTGCCTTATTTCCATGCAGAGCACACAGCTCTCCCCCATGAGTGAAGGAATGGCTGTGCCTCAGTGGGGTCCCTGGACCCTCGGCCTGCCTGGTCCCCACCTTTCATTCCGACGCTGCACGGCCTTCTCATATTTCTTGCGCAGCTGCACCATCTCCTCCTCAACCATGGTGATCATGCTGGCCAGCCTGTCCATGCTGTTCAGCTGGACCTCCTTCTTCTCCTTCATCTCCTGAAGTTTGGTGGTGATTTTGCACACGTCATTCTGCATGCTCTCCCTGATGGTCACATTGTTGGAATACTTCAGCATGGAGTTCTGAAGCTTTCTTTTTATAAAAAGCACAGTGGGAAGATCATTATTTTCTTCAAAAATACTGAACATGTCTGAAAAAGAGTTTTAAAAAGTTTGTCTTCTGACATGACATCCGTACAGGATGCTTTCAAGACTTCATGTCAACTTCTCTGTCACAGGGCCCTCCCTCCAGCCGGATGTCAGCCACTGTGCCACACTCCTTTTGAAAGGGTCCTGTGCTGCTCTGTCACCTCAGGAGACCATGTTCCCAGGATAGAGGCACTTCTATGAATGTTCATTGGACCCGAGTCTAGGCACATGGGTCAGACAGAATGAAATCACAGCCTGGGTATGGTATTTCAATTTCCTTTTCAGTAAGAATCTGACTAGGAATTTTCTGTTTTTCAACCCTGTTTTCTAAATCACTATAGTTGGTATCTTTAGCAAAGTCAACTGGGCAATAATAGCCAGGAGAAAAATCGGTTGTGTAGTCTCAGGCGATGAGGAACTAACTAGGTGAAGGAGACCAGTAGATTAGGTGTGTGGTAAACATTCTTTCTGGTATCATTCCATGGGTGAACTCATTTAGTAATAAAAGGTCCTACACACTAATGACAAGGATTGTGTATAAGGAAGAAGTCCAGAGAATTAGGGTGGCTTTGCCCAGGGTGCCACAGATTGTAACTGCCAGAGCTGTGAGCTCAGTCTAGAAAGTGTGCATTCAGTTGAGCATCCATGTGATGACTCACACTATCAATCTGTATTTCCAGTTCCAGAGTATTTAACGCCATCGTCTGGCCTCTGTGGGCTTCAGGCATGCATGTAGTGCACATACATAAATGTAAAACTCTCTCTCATACAAATAAAATAAAACTAATAAATATTTTTTTAAAAAAGAAATATTGCTGTAGCCTCCCACATGTACATTACAGCTTAAATCTAAAATCAGAATGCTACTTTGTCTTCTAGCTTCAATTCAGATCATCAGACTCAGACTTTTTTTTTAATTGAACAAATGAACATCAGCAGATCATGACAGTAAACATAATTTTATGTTAGAGTTTTGCATCCATTAAAATATGTGACTCTTAGAAAACAGACGTTTGCCCAGGTCCCTGTGTTGTTACTTGAGAAGCAAGATATGCAGACAGGCTTTCCCTTCTCTGAAAGACTTGCCCTGTGACCAACAGGATATTCTAGACACAGAAGACAAGACTTGGGGGGACTCTGGCTATTGTAACTCTTACCTGTCCTGAGATACAGCACTGTTCCTTAAAATTTCCAGTTCATTTAATGACATTTTGTGCCTCTCTTTTATTTCATTCACTTTCTGATGAGCTTTATGAAGAAGATTAACAAATTTATTCCTTTCATTTCTAATTGTGTCATACAGTTTGGCAAATTCTTTGAGTCTGTGAAAACATGAAGTGTTTTTTTGAAAATTGAAAAATAGATAACACTCTTTCCCCAATCAAATAGAGAAATCATGACCAAATTCCTTTACCTTCGATGAATTTCATGTTTTTTCTTCTTGTATAGTCTGATTTCAAGGTCTTTTGCTCTTATTTCCTTAGTGACATTAGAATGTTTTTGCTGAAATGTAAAAAATTATGTGTGAAATAAAGGAAAATAACATAAAGCTAAGTGTGGTACCTCATGTCTGTAATCTCAGCACTTGAGAAACTGAGGCAGCAGGATTGCAATGAATTCAGGATCAGCCCATGACATGCTAAGACCCTATCTCAAAACCACAGAGCGTAAGAGCACTCTTGCTGAGCCCCACTCCACCCCCATCCCAGCTGTTGGCCCTTCCTAATCTGCTGCCTTGGACAGATGGGGACAGGAGAAAGCTGTGGTGATGGGAGGGGGGACGTATTAGAGGAGATGACTGTAGCCTGCACTGCCTGGCCAGGTGAGCAAGGTGTTTACATTCTCACAGGGAGTTTTGGCAGATGTCATGACCCACACCCTCGCTGCCATTTTGTGAGACTAAAACAATGGCTTTAAAGTGCAGCCTGCCCTGTTGTGTTTGCTGGGCTGTTTCCTTTATAACAGGCACCATGCTGAGACCTATATAAAGCTGTATATAAATATATTTAAAAGAAAGCATTATATATATCTTAATTTTTTTTTAAATCCTAAATATATATACCAAGTGCTGAATTAATGAAGTATCAGTGATGTCCTCTAGCTAGAGAATGCCTGCTGGGTCCTTTCTCTGGGATGGAAAGCATTCAGAGATAGAGTCTCTGCTAATAGCAGTGGGGGCCTGGAGGTGCAGTCTCAGGCGCCCTCCACCAGGGGCAGGCAGAGAAAAACCATTTGACCTGGTGACAGCAGGCGGGACAGTATGGATACACAGTGCTTTATCTTGTATAACTTTCAGTGAAAATGAGCATTGACAAGCTGACCTTCCCATGATTGTACATGAAAAGAATAAAGCAGGTGCAAAATGTAGTGTAAGATGTGCTGTCCTGGATCTGTGCTATCTGTGTGTGACAACACTGTCAACATAAATCTCCATCCAAGCTACTTTCTGTATATTTTAAAAAGAGATGTACATGTTATATGAATTAATAAGATTGAACACCTTCTTGTGAAAATACTGTTAATGACAGCTAGTGTTTCAAAGAGAATTCCCAATACTAAAACATTCAAGGGGCAGACAATATTTTTCCTTATGATTTCCATATCTCAAAAAGAACTGTCTTGTGCTTTATTATGAATATGTTCATTTAGTAATGATCTACATAATTTAGCTGACATAGATCATTGTGTTTTAACATAAGAATTAATTAGATTTTCTCTACTTCATAAAGCAGACCTGTTCTTGGAATAACAGAGTAGACTTCTAGTATATTAAAAATTTCTCAAAAGAGAGCAGGTTTTCTATGTAGGATGTCTCACAGAAACAGACTTTTCCAGCCACAGCAGATGCTTATATGTGGTGATATATTGTATATTTAATAAAATCAGCCTGGAATATCAGAGAACAGAATCACCCACAGTCAAGTCATGAAAGTCAGAGAGTGGTGACCCACACCATTAATCCCATCACTCTGGTGAGATAGAAATCTTTCTGTGTTTCTGTGAGTTCAAGGCCTAACAGTTAAGCAGTAGTAGTTCACACCTTTAATCCTAACTCTAGGATTATGATACAGAGTTGAACCAGGAAGTAAAACAACTGGGAAGGGAAGATATATAAGGCAGGTGAAGGCAGAAATTTATTCATTTGTATAGAAGCAACTGTCAGGTGGTGGACTCTTGAAGAGAGCATTCACCCTGTTTGGGCTGAGAAGCTGTCTGGGTGAGAATTGGCTGTGGTCTCATATTCCAGCTTTTCCCCAATATCTAGCTCCAGGTTTTCATTATATGCTAACTACTTCTGGAATACTGTTCTGGTTAACCCTGCCCCAGACCCCAACTTTGATGGTGCTCACCTTCTCAAACCCTATCTTAGCAATCCTCGTCTCTTCAGCTTCCTCCTTCCAATGTCTCATTTGTTTTCAATGAGTCAATGACCCTGTGGGCTCCACTGGGCTTTCATGGTAGAAATGAGACAGTTCACGGTAAGCTGAGTGGCCCTCACTGTCTGCCCTCTGCTCCCTTTGACATCTTCCTCCTCTACCTCCGCCAATCATGTTGGGATGTGAGCGTGTCTAACTAAACAGTGGAAGAGGTGTTTGAGGAATTGGATAATTTCTGGAGGGTCTGTGTAGTTATAGATTTATCCTTCTGTCTTTGTAACAGAATCTATTTCATATTAGTACCCATCAATGCTGTGTAAGTGTGAGTTCCTTCAGGGATATGAGAAAAAAATCTTACCGCCATGTAAGCACTCAGAATGAGAACAGAGATCACACTTATAAACAGCCAATGCCCAGGTCACATACAAATGTATAAGCTCTACTTTAGTAATAGTTCATATCACATTTAAAATTTTTATTATTATTAATTTTTGAAACATAGTTATCATTATGTCATTCAGACTAAACTTTAACCTACCTTCTCTTGATTGCCTGTCACAGTGCATGCTTTTATTGTTTATTTGGCATGAGATCAAAGCCTCACAGGCAGGCACTCTAGCCTTGAACTGTTTCCCCGCCCTTGACTTTTAACAAAGACCTTCTGGACATAGTTCTTCTGTGGACTAACTCCTGTGGGAGGGATTGGCTTTATGATGTTGCTTGTGGTACTTTGTGGGAGTCTGGGGAAGTCATGGGATGAAGCAGTAGGAAGAGCATCCCACACTGGTCTGTCTGATGCTCATCTGATGACCTGTCAAATGCTCTGCTGTGAAGCTGTCCCAATGCAAGTCACAGTGGCATCTGTGGTTCTGTGGCTTGCGGATTGCAGATTCTCTCTGTGGCCTTTGCACCTGGCAGCCCTGGCCCCTAGAGATGCTTACTTTATTCTTACTGAAATTGGCATGTATTCAGACCCTCTGATGATTGTGATTGATTTTTGTTTTGTTTTGCTCCTAAATTGCTAACTATTAAAAACTTAACCAGAGTTTTTCTTTCAGTGTATGATTCAGTGTCCTCTGGGAAAAATTTATAGTAACTGAATTAGAAGGAAATTTAGACTTACAGCTTTCTAATTAACTATGCGTTCCCATGAGGCTCCCTTGGAGCCGTGTGGTTATAACAGAGCAGTTACCTGGGCTTTCAGGAAGTCCTTGGACTTCTGTTCCCGTTCATCAATCTTGATCTGAGTCATCCGCCCCAGGTTGAAGACCAGGTCCCGCAGACTTTCCTGCTCCTTCAGAAGCTTGTTCTCCTCTGCGATCTGCTGCTCCACTAGCCTGGCCTCAGCCTCCGACAGGGTTTTCTTTGGAAAGCACAGGATCATTCATTTAAGGTTGGCATACAGCACTGTCTTCCTGCCATGCTTGTTAGCAGGGAGAGCAAAATCACCGAATCTCTGCCCCAGGTCTTTCCTCTATTTTATGAAGGAGCAGGACTAGGGGGTTAGCAGGGCCCACCCTTTCCTTAGTGTGTTTTTAACTGACTAGAAGAAGTTTAAAAATGTGTCTTAAAATACGTAGCAAACATTCAACCGCAGTTTGAATGACAAAAGTTTGAAACTTGAGAATACACACTGATGAAACAGATTGACTTTTAATGAACCAATAGCCTATTTATTTGAAAAATCTTAGCAGCCTGAACGTTTGTCAGTTCAAGCACATCTTTTTTTTTTTTTTTTTTTTTTTTTTTTCTTAAAAAAAAAAAAAAAAAAAGTAGGGGCTGGAGAGATGGTTCAGCGGTTAAGAGCACTGACTGTTCTTCCAGAGGACCTGGGTTCGATTCCCAGCATCCACATGGCAGCTAACAACTGTCTGTAATTCCAAGATCTGACACCCTTACACAGTTATACATGCAGACAAAACACCAATTCACATGAAATAAAAATAAATATTAAAAAAAAGTAAAGAACAGTGGGGAATGACTTTAAGACAAGGATGGTATATGCGTGTGTGTGTGTGTGTGTGTGTGTGTGTGTGTGTGTATGTGTGTGTGAGTGTGTGTGTGTGTGTATAGCAACACATTTTTACTTTAAAAATTAATGCATATTATTTGTACATATTATTACACGCATGCATGGGTTTCACTGTGGCATTTGCATATGCACATGATCAAGATCTGATAGTATCTACCTGCCGAGCTGCCCACCCCTTTCCATCCCCTGCTGTTGCTCTTTGATGTGCTTTTGTAGAGCAGTTTAAGAACACAACTTTATGCTCCATTCTGAGATAAAAGTGTAAATAGGTACAATATTAACCTGCTGGACCAGATTCCTCTTAGCTAATTCCACTTCCTTGTGGAGGTCTCTTCTTCTCTCTGGCAACAGAAGGTCATCTTTAGGGATAGCTTCAATCTAGAAGTCAGAATTTAAAATAGGTGCTATAATGAAAGCCAGCGTCCAATATCATACACTCAACCTCACTGTACAGTTTTTGAAACTGGCAGGTAAATTGGGATTCCTGATCTTACAGAATTTTTTTCTACTCTGATTATTTTTTAATAAAACCAACAAGAAGTAAAATATGAAGATCTACCAAAATGCATAATCCATTAGCTGCAAATATTTTTATCTTTTTAAAATAAATCTTAATACCTAACATTTATTGAGCAGCACCTAACATGTTGCGGTAGTGTGGGGCTTATATGCATGATCTTATTTAGGTACCACAAATGCCATGAGGCATCCGGCTGTTTGGGAGAGAATGACATATGGATTTACCTCAGTGGTGCAGGTACGAATCCAGGTAGGCACCACACTATCTGACCACCACACCCTCCTACCATTGCACCTTGCTGCCTCATTAATTCATGATTTAGGAACTAAGAAACCTGAAAATGTTTGACTGTTCATGGGAGAGTAATTATAATTATCAAGTTCATCTATGAAATTCTGTAGGCCAAAGAAAATAAGTTAATAATGAGAATAACTTGCTAATTAAGCGTGATGGTTGGATGAGTAAATAGAAAATTCTTTTTTAAAAAGTATCTTAACACTGAGCCACTTCTTCAGACAATCTTTCAGTTTTTGTTGGTACTTTACATGTCCTTAAGAAATATGTTTCCTTGAATAAAATGAAAACATTATTCTATTTTTCTAGAATTAATGATGTTTGTTATAATGTGTGATAGATGTTATGGTTATTTTTTCTATATGAGGGCTCACTTGGCCTGACATTTTATCTCACCACTGAGTGGTAGTGGTGTCTGTAATGAACAGGTTACTGTATGAGTAAAAAAAAAGTATCTTAATCTTTTTGTTGAAACCTACATTTTTGTCATTGTACATTTGCCATATTACTCTGTACTTCTGTCCTGTATTAAAATACTTTGGGGAAAGTATTTGATGAGGGATCATAAGGTAGCTAATGAGAAAAGGGGCACCCAAGGTGTGGAAGGGTCACCTTGGGGTGATGATGTGGTTCTTTTACCCCAGTGACAACAGACGTGGAGCCACCAGAGTGGACATTAGCCAGAATGCACAGCAAGAAGGGAAGGCCAGATGTGAGGGCGATCTGGCTGCGACATCTGTCACCCCATTGATCGCCAGGGTTGATTCGGCTGATCTGGCTGGCTAGGCGGGTGTCCCCTTCCTCCCTCACCGCTCCATGTGCGTCCCTCCCGAAGCTGCGCGCTCGGTCGAAGAGGACGACCTTCCCCGAATAGAGGAGGACCGGTCTTCGGTCAAGGGTATACGAGTAGCTGCGCTCCCCTGCTAGAACCTCCAAACAAGCTCACAAGAAGGGAAGGCCACTGGTACCTTCCAGAGCCCAGTGCTTCTCACAGCTTCAACTACCATGCACATCTAACTGTCAGGTGGTACAGGCTGAACTCAGGACAATGAATAGCGATGTAAAAATTCTCAGGTTTGGGCAGATAATGGGCAGATCAAAGGCAGGGAAAGCTCCTGTAGCCCTGAATAACTGGGAAGACTTCCTGGGCAGGGTGAAATGCCATGAGGAAGAGCTCCACCTCTCTGGTAGGGGCTGGAGAGGTGAGCAAGCATCCCCCAAACAAGCATCCTCTGCTGCGGATGGGCCTAGAATGAACTGTTCTCCATGTTCTACTCCCAAAGGCTGGGAGTCTGGTCCCCAGCGTCACCTAGAACCAAGAAATCTTGCAAAAATTGACAATCGCAAGAGTTTGCTTAATTTGTCAACTAAAAGCTCCCTGGCTTAAGGTCTCAGACATTTTGATTCTTTCCACTGTTTTGAAGTATAAACAACATTATTATGAATTGCTCTCAGTTTTTATTTCTGGCTTGCACTTTTCCAACAATATGTGAGTCCCTCTCTCTCCCTCCCTCCCCTCCTCTCTCTGTGTATGTGTGTGTTTACTTCAAGTTATAGCATGTGGGGTGACAATGCTCTCTCCCAAACCATAGATTATCTAGCAAAAACCCAGTGTCAAACATGGGAAAGCTTTTGGGCTGCTGGTCAGAGGAGTCCAAGAGATTGCCACAAAACAATATAGGTCATTGTTGTTGTCTTGGCTGCCTTTCAGAAAAAAATGGTAAGAGCCTACTGCTAAAGACACCGCAGACTCTGGACACAGGACTTGGGATCACCCTGGACCTGACCAGGAAGACCCTCCCTGAGGACTATTCTCACGGTAATAAAAGGAGTTATAAGAGCTGCCAATGGAGAGAAGCCATCAATAGGTGTATCCAGCTGTAATGCCTATGAACCAGAACAATGACCAGAAAGTTAAGATACTGTGAAAGGTGCAATAGTGGTTTTTGTATCCTAGGCATGTGGTCATAGCCACCAGATTGGCCGTACACCCTCACTAGCAGTGGATTCATGCCTGCTGCTATAAACACACGGCTACTCATGACTGGTGAGGTCATGGGACCTAGATGAAAATCTACCTTGGGTCACTTTCCTAAGCCAGTATAATTTCTAACGGCTCACTAATACTGGCCCTTACAGCCACAGGAAACTGCAGCTCTCACCCTCATCAAGAAGCTCTTTTTATGGTGCACAGAGACCATGACAGACACATCAAGAGGTCAGCAAGCAGAGAACGGCTGAGTAAACAGCACTCAGCCCCAGCCAGTACATCTAGGACACAGCCCGACAGCTGAGGCTCAGGGGAAGGGAGCCAGAACGCCAGAAATGCCCGAGGACCAGGATATCGGCTGCTGTCAGTGACTTCTAAAGGATTTTACAAAGAGGGCACAAAATAGAGGAGGGAGGAGGAGGACGGGGAAGTTGGGGGGAAGAGTGGGGGTGAAAATGATGAAAATGCACTCTGAGAAGTAATACAAATATTATATTTAAAAACAAAACAAAACAAGCCGAGCTGATGGTCACTTTCTTGTGTGGTGACCATTGAGAAGAAATACAATAGGATGATCAAAAGAGAGATAAAAGAATTCTGGATTTCTTTTGTGATGAGAAATGACTTGATGTACCCATGTCTGGGCTTTTTATTATGTGAACAAAATGTTCCCTAGTTTAGTCAAGCCACGCTATCTTCTGTTACTCATTGAAACCAGGCTGTAAATATATCCCATGTGTCTTTTGAAAGGAAATCTTCTGACAGTCATCTCTAAAACATGCTCAAGGCCCCAGTGAGAACATGCTAGAGCCACACTCAAGGCCCCAGTGAGAGCATGCTAGAGCCACACTCAAGGCCCCACTGACTCAGCAGAAAAATGTCTATTAAAGTTCTAATTATAGAATAGAAGATGAGTTAAGGAATTTCTGATTAATTTTGAGCCCCAAATTACATGTCATCAAATTTCATAAAATTGTATATATTTAATTATTAGATTTGCTTTTATTTCATGTTTTAAAAATATATTCACCCAGATATTTTCAATGCATGAGATACCAGCCACAGCTGTTGTAAAAGACAGAACGTCAGACATTGTTCTCTTGCAGTAATCATCCTGGGTGAGACCAGTGAACCTTGGCATACAGTGTAAAGGTTGGACATTTATCTAAAACCTTGTCAACATTTTTGAGACTCTGTCTTGAGTTTGTGGAAGAGTTTTACCATACAATAAGATGCCATTAATCCTAGCACTCAGGACCCAGATGCAGATGGATCCTAGTGAGTTTGGGGCCAGCCTAGTCTACAAAGAGTTTTCCAGGACAGCCTGGGCTGTAACAGTGAAACCCTGTCTCAAAAAAACAAAAACCAAAGCAAATAAATAAATAAGAAACAAATACCATAAAGGAATCAGACAACTGTCTCTGGAGGAAGTAAACACTAAAGACTAGCTAGAGCTTCATGTTCACCTTTTACATTACGAATTAATGCAAGTACGATATGTCCAGTTGGGAGTGACTGGCTCAATGCCCCTCCCCATTTCCAGCTGTGGGCAGTGGCCAGGAGTGTAGATTGTCAGGTCACAGAAGAATGTAAGTGTTATTCATACTTAGTAATAGAGCTTGAAATTAGTGAGAGAAGATTCAAATGCATTTAAATTTCTTTAAGTTTTATATCTTATGGGTGCTATATTTTGAATTTAATATGTAGTTATGTCATTATATAAATAGCTTTCAATTTTTAAAAACCCAACAATTTGAGTATTCCACTGCAAGTCTCACTTAGTCAAAAGTCTTTCCTCATGTTTAATGTATAATCAGATCAATGTTAGGAAAAGCCTGACCAATGAAAGACAGTACCTGGTTAACTTTATAGTGCTCTACTCTGAGATATGAGCAGATGACTATGAATTGTAGTATATTGGAGAGTGGCTTCTAATGAGAAAGAGACAAGACAAACAAAATAAAAAATAAAAAAAAAAAAACAAACAAAACCCAACCAACAAATCCAGGAAAAGGAAATTTGAAGAAAATAACCTCTCTTCAGGAAGAAGGAACTATGATATTGTCATTGGTAAGATAACAAAAGACAGGAAATATACATAGAAACAGTACAGAAAAAGAGCTGGAGCTGGGTTGGTTCTTGCCTACAATCCTAGCACTCTGGAGGCTAACACAGGGCATCACTAGTATGAGATCAGAAATGACTATATAGTGAAACTCTGTCTCAAAAAAAAAAAAAATACTATGGAAAAGAGACCTTCAGGGCTGGAGTTTGCACAGCATATTGTCTAGAATATGTGGCCCTAAATTCAACCCCAAGACTGAAAACAACAGCAATGAGAGCCTATCAGAGAACAAAAGGGATTCGTGGGAAGATTTGTTTTGATAGCAGGATGAAAGATGAGAGCCAGAAGGGAAATAGAGGCAATTGACCTTGTAGCAAATAAAAATGTCAAAAATAAATGCAAAAGAAACAGAAGAAAATTAGAGAGCTCTTTCAAAAGGCCCAACATTTGCATAATAAGGCCCCAGGAATGACAGAACAGAGAAAATAGAGTGGATAATCAAGAATTGGGTGACATTAGAATCTAGTAAGTCCCTGACTTGAGTAAAGATAGAATATGTAGTTGTGAGAATACCATTGAAAAATTTTAAAATTCTGGAGGTAAGGACAAGAGTCTATAAACTTCTAGCATGAAAAATGAAAGCGTTGTGGAATATTACTTTAACTATGTACAGGTGTGTTATAGTTGCTATTGCTGCATTTATTTAATTATCTAAAGATGTGTCGCTGTTTTACCTTGCCTGAGGTACCTGATTGGTCTAATAAGAGGCTGACTGGCCAATAGCTAGGTAGTAAAGGGATAAGTGGAGCTGGTGGGCAGAGCGAATGAGGAGAAGGAGGAGAGAAAGAGAAAGAGAGAGAAAAAGAGGGAGATGCCCTGGCTCCAGGCAGCCAGCAGACAGACATGGAGGAAGAAGAGAAAGTAGGACATAAAGAATGAAAAAGGTAAAACGTCCTGAGGCAAAACATAGATGACAGGTTAATTTAAGTTATAAGAGCTAGTGGGACAAGCATAAGATAAGGCCAAGAATTTATAACTAATATTAAGTTTCTGTGTCATGATTTGGGAGCTGGTTAGTAGCCCAAAAGAAAGCCTGCTACAAAAACATTTTAAAACAAAGGACCAAGAATCATAATGTCATCAAATTCTCTTTAATAGCAACTCAACAAGCTAGAAGACTGATCAATGCCTTTAGTTGCTATTATTTGTCATCTAAGATTCCACATCTGGTTAAATATTAATTATGTATGCTGCTAGTGAAGAAAACATTTTTCTACTATGCATTTTCTGACACAGAAAGTTATTTTCACCATCTTTCTTTCAAGAAGATACTAGAAAACATGCTTTTCCCCACAGGTAGGAAGTAATCCAACATAGAAAACCGCATGGAATAAGAGAATCAGTACAGAAAAGAGGAGAAAAGCACCATAAAGGAAGAAGACAGACATATTAAGGGCTAAGAGTGGGGTAGGAGGTACTTAAAGACAGAAGACTAGTGTGTAACAGGCCAGAGGCTGCGACACAGAGACAGCCATCTGGTATACCAGAGCTAGTCTGCCACTCACAGCTAGTTCTTGATATTCTGTCCAACATCAATAATTTCACAGAATGGCAATGCCAGACAAAGCCACTCTGTGATTTTGATGGAATAAGATGAAAGCAAGACAACGTCATAATTGTTTGAATAAAAAAAAGTGAGCATTGTTCAAGCCACAAAAATGCTATACATTCTCCACTTACAGCATTCTCTACCAATTATAATTTTGCTCCATCTAGTCTTTTTTCTTTTGATTACTAACTATAATTTAATACAGTTGATCAATCAGAATTACTCTTATTTTCTGGCAACATGCAAACTCATGACAGAACCTCCTTTCCTTAAGATGCCTCCCCAACATCTACCACAGGCCTAGATGCTGTAATTTCTTTCTATTGATCTCTATTGAGACTTCCATGGTTTATTCTCCTCTGTTGAAATGTGAAAGAAACTCAATTTATTCAACTGCTGGTGTATTCCTTTGGTTGTTAGTTAAAGGTCATTGGTAAGGATCAGAAGCCATTTCTTCAAGAACATTAAAAGGAAAGATTTTCAATTGTGCTTTATGACTGAGGAAATGTGTGCAGTTGGAGAAGAGTGTGGAGTTAAACTAGTGAGCACATAGACAGCATGCAACTGACAACCAGCATGTTCATGGTGCAGGCTGGTTTTGTGTGTCAAGCTGGAGTTGTCGGAGGAAGGAGCCTCAGCTGAGGAAATGCTTCAGTGAGATCCAGCTGAGAGGTATTTTCTCAATTAGTGACTAAGGAGGGAAGGCCCAGCCCATTGTGGGTGGTGTCATCTCTGGGCTTCTGGTCTGGGTTCTATAAGAAGGCAGGCAGCCTTGTGAAGTAAGCCAGTAAGCAGCTTCCTTCCATGGCCTCTGCATCAGCTCCCGCCTCTGGCATCATGACCTGCTTGAGTTCCTGTCTTGACTGCCTTCAGTGATGAACAACAATGCTGAAATGTAACTCTAATAAATCCTTTCCTCTCCAGCTTGCTCTTTGGTCATGGTGTTTGATCACAGCAATAGAAATCCTAACTAAGACATTCATAAAGTCCCAGAAACATACAATTTGTAGATCAGCCAACTATGTATTTACTGTCTGATTCAGGTATGTGGGGACCTAGCCTACCAAATTCTGAGATATCTAAAATAACAAGAGAATATTTGGTGTATGGAGGAGCCAAAAAAAAAAAAAAAAAAAAAGTGTGGGGTAGGCAGGGATCTAAAAGAGAGACAGTAAAATAATATTACAAGATTAGTTGTCAAAGTTGATTCTATATCCAATTAAACATTATTTATCTATGCTTTTCATGAGGAGAAAGTATTTTCAGTCACATTTCCTGACACACAGCTACTTCCCAGTCTCATTTCCCCAGGGAGTTCCTGCAAGTCTCTCTTCCCCTCAAACAGACTGTCGGACTACACACTACACTCTGTATACTGAGGGGCCCAGAGTCTAGGCCCTTCCCAAACTGGCTCGTCCAATTACTTCCCTGCTCAATCAAAACAAAATATTTAGCCAGTCTTGGGCAAGAAAAGAAGAGGTGGAAAATATATCAGGGTTACCAGCAGTCTAATGAATGTTGCATCCTCAGATTGTCACCTGAGTCATCTTTCCCTTTTTTCTCAACAGAGAGCAAAATCCAATTGCTTTTTGAAAGTGAGCGAGCCCTAAGCTTAAAAGCCTAGATGATATTTTCATACCTCGAGTAGAAGTCTTTGATTCAGGGTTTGTGTCTGAGTAAGTGCATCCAAGGAAACCTTCAGGAGCAGCTCTGTCTTTTTCAGGTTTCGGAAATCTCGTTCTTTCTCCCTTTGCTTACGAGAAAGTTCATCATGGTAGTTCTGCTTGTCAATGAGGCAGTTTCGTAGATTGAGATCCAAGATCCCTCTGTCCAGGTCAAGGACAAAGACAAAATGATGTCACCCACTGTCTTACAGTTTCCTAATCTTATCAAAGACAGCATAATCAAGGAGACACAAAACTTTTCTTATATTACAACCATAAATCATAATTGATGCTCAATGCATCAATTGTGTATATTGACATCATTTAGAAATATAATCCTGGGGCTGGAGAGATGGCTCAGAGGTTAAGAGCACCAACTGTTCTTCCAGAGGTCCTGGGTTCAATTCCCAGCAACCACATGGTGACTCACAACCATTCGTAATGAGATCTGGCACCCTCTTCTGTACACTGTATATGTAACAAGTAAATAAATATTTAAAAAAAGAAATACAATCCTATAAACTCCTCAAAGGTAATGATAGGCTGGGGAGAAAAAGGTCTCAAATTTCCTTAAAATTTTACTTAAATGTAAGAAATAGGGCTGAGAGTAAGGTGTAGTGGTAGAGCTCTTGCATCCCAGGAGTGAAGCCCCAGGTTCAAACTCTGGCAATTAAGAGAAGTCAGGGGCTAGGGAGATTCTGCAGCTGCTAAAGTGTCTGCCTCACAGACACAGGGGTTGAGGTCCCATATCTAGGTAACTATCTGTGAGGGGCAGAGGCCTCTTGTAATCCCAGTGTGGGGAGGCAAGACAGCCAGTTCCTGGAGCTCACTAGCCACTTAGTGTAGCCTAGTCAGGCAGTCCAAGGTCCCAGTGAGAGACTACCTCAAAAGACAAGGTAGATGACAGAGGTTGTGACCTCTGGTCCCTACACACTACTGAACAGATTGAGATTAAGTCAGAAATACCACTCATTGGTTGGCAAATCTTTGAATTCCATAGCACATTCTAGTGATATAATCCCCCACAAGTTTACAGCAAACAATGGATTTTATTCTTAAATTTGAAACTGTAGACTTGAGGAAAATTGATATTAAATAATAAAAAATGTGCTTTGTGCTGGGATTCAGGCATTATTGAGGGAGACCTAGAGGTGCAGCTTTGGGGCCTCGAGGACCCTGGATGGGGTGTGGCCAGCCTCCTTTTTGAAGACCTGTTAGCAGAATGCCTGTCTTCCCTGTTCTTCCCCTGATTTTGGAGAGAGGATTGACAGTTAAACTCTCCAAAAATTACATTAAGGTTCATTTTTATATCAGTGAGTGTTTATATAAACCCCTCAATATATATTAATCCTTTATATAATCAATTGCCAATAAGTAATTCCTACAATAGTGCTTCAAAATGTTTTAGTGGTACATTTAATTAATTGTAAAAATTGATTTAAAATTTTACAATTTGCTATTGAATGAACATAATCAGCTGGTAGTGTTTTGAAGCTTCAAGACTGCATTGATTAGTGCTTAGGTGACAGGACTTGATCAAAATGAAGGTGATAGAGATCAAAGTAACCTTTCAGCGAGCAAGGAAGCTTCGTTCTCTCTGGTTAACTCCAGTAGCTTAAGGAGCTGGTTATACTCCCGTTCTTTGACTTCCAGTAAGGCTCGCTTGCTCTCGACTTCCTTCATTACGTCATCTTTCTCTTCCACGATAGCATTGACTTTGTTCTCAAGCCTTTTTAAAGATTCATTCAGCTCTTTGACCTCATGTTCTAAGACAACATTCTTCTTTTCCATTTCTCTGTATGAACACACGTACACAGACAGAAGTCAGAGGTCTTATTTGCAGTTCACACTAACAGGCAAAAATACACTTGTTGTAAGTTCACTGATCTTAGACATATGTGAAGGTCAAAGATGAGAGGGGCTTGGGAGGTGTGATGTTTAGCTTTCTTCATCAACTTGAATCACTTGGGAAGAGAGTCTCAAGGAGGAATTCTCTACATTGGATTAGCTAGCCTATGGCACTGGTTCTCAATCTTCCTAATGCTGTGACCCTTCACTACAGGTTCCTCAGGTTGTGGTGACCCCCAACCATAAACTCATTTCATTGATATTTCTTAACTGCAACTTTACTGTTATGAATCATAATGTAAATATCTGATATGCAACTTCCAAGGGGGTTTTGATCCACAGGCATGTCTGTGGGAGATTGTCTTAATTAAGTAAATTGGTGTGAGAAGACACCGTCCACTCAGATTGGTACCATTCCCTTAGGCAGGGAGGTCCCAAACTGTGTAAGCGGGAAGAAATGAAGCTGAGTACAAACTGTCTAGTGAGCATGCATGCTTTCACTTTCCTCTGCTCTTGACTATGGATGTATCGGGATTAACTTCTGAAGATTTCTGCTAGACTTCCACACCATGAGGGACTGTAACCTGGAACTGTAGACTGAAATGAACTTCTTTCTTCCCAATGCTGCTTTCTGTCAGGGTATTTTATCACATTAAAAAAAAAATGAGACCAGGACAGAGAACAACTTCCCAGAATGCCCCTGAGGACAGCATCTGCCCCTTCTCCTTTCTCTCAGATACTGACCTGTCCCTTGTGGTTTCACTCTCATCCTGACTAGCTTCTGGGACTAGTCCTGACTTCCTGTAACTCCACTTCTGGTGATCTTGGGTTTTAGAATTATACTGCTCCAGTTTCTGTATTTTTAAAAGATTGGTTACTAGAGCAATCACACCATTCCTTTGGAATATGTTTATATGCACTGACCTGTAACAGTCCTTCTCTGTCTTACCAGCCAGCTCTCAAATAAAGACGCAGGGACTACATTAATTATGAAAGCTCAGCCTTTAGCTTAGGCTTGTCTCACCTAGCTCTTGCAACTTAAATTAACCCATTTTATATTAATCTATGTTAAATGTTGTGGCATGTTTGACACTGTGTGAAGATACATTAATTTACTAGTTTAATAAAGAACTGAATGGTCAATAGTTAGGCAGGAGGTGTGGGTGGGATTTCCAGGAAGAGAGAAAGGAAGTAGGTAATGAATCCAGGCATGTCAATGTGACATGGAGAAAGTTGGATATACAGAATGAAAGAAAGGTAAAAAGCCATAAGGCAAAACTTAGATTAATAGAAACAGGTAATTTAAGTTATAAGAGCTAATGGGACGTGCTCAAGTTAAGGACAAGCTTTCATAATTAATAAGAAGCCTCTGTGTTTGGGAGCTGGAGGCTGATAACAAAGTTTGCTACACTAACCTTTCATTTTCTTTTTGATCATTAAAATTCTGAGACTTTCCCAATGATCTTCATATCCAAATCTACTCTGAATGTCTGGACAGTCATGGAGTGAGGAACTGCTATTCTTTGGCTGCTATCTGCCTGAGCATCCTTCAGGATCATGGCAGTCTAAGTTCAAATGGTTAACCTCTAGCCCTGAAGAAGTAGCTGAAGGTCTCCCTAGAAATATGATTATAAACTGGAACAGAACTGATGATTATTTTTTGTTGTATTATTCCCTTTTAAAAATACTCAATATACCCAAGTGGCACCAGGGTCAGATAGTTGCAAGATTATAATTCCCAAAAATTATAATATGTATGCACATTATTTGGGAGAGGATGGCCTAGGAGGGATTTAGAATAAAAGTATTAAATCATACATTTTTTTGCGTGTCATTTTTTCTATCTCCTTTGCAATTTGTACAGGAACATTTTGATGGTGGACCACATCATCCTAGTAGAGAAATACAGTCATGTTAAGTTAGCAGTCAATGAAACAAGCAAATTAAGTGAGAGAAAAGTCAATTTTGTAAAACTTTTATCATCTACCTTGTAAACTTTATTTCCTCCAATATTCACACTGGCCTTATAAGGTCATTATGTTTGTCACTGTCTCAGAAAGAAGGTGATAGAGTGGGGAGACCACTGTTGGTGCCCCTTTCCCCTGGCCTGGGAGAGGTGGGAAGAAGTGTGGAGGAGGCTGTAACCAGGGCTAGCTCATGGAGTGAGGAAGTACTCTGTGTTCCCTGGTTTGGGAGGACAGCGTCTGTGGTTTAATTCAAGATCCTTGGATTCTCTCTGAGGCCAGGCTGAGACCAGAGTTCTACAGCAGAACCTGAATCTGTACCGTCTTTTTCCCTAGCTCTGTCCTGCATCCCCCAGAACCCTAGAGGCTTCTTCTGCATCAACTGCCTTAGATGCTGCATCTGGGGAGCCCTGCCTAAGACTGACTGGAGACCATAGTTGCCCAGCTCATAAGTGCAGGGCCAAGGTCAGAAGCTAAACCAGTGGAAACATACATTCTGACAGCTGTGTGAATTCATGGATGTTTCAGTTTAGACATTGAGCTAGGGGTAAATGGAAGAGACTCCTTGTATCCAGGGTGTTCACTTGATTTTGAGGTCTTGAATCTTGTGTGATCATGGACATTAAACACAGCATCACACTGATAGGGTGGAGTGTTTCTCTGCAGGACCTTGCTAGGTCCTGGGGCAGACCCAGGCTGTAAAGGGCTGAAGCTTAGCAGTTTGGAAATACCTCTTCAAGTAAAGAAGTTACAACTGCTAACTCAGGTCCAAAGCCTTGGAAGAGATTCATGCAGGTGATGGGCCTGAAACTGAAGCTGCATGGAGTGCTTGGCAGTGGACTCTCTTCCTAGATCCGTTACCCCAGAGAAGATGGATGTATAGTGAGATCTTAGGGAAAAGGCCAGAGTAAATCATAAGTATTCTCTAAGTCAATGAATTTTGGGAGCTGTCCCTTAAATAACTCTAGGTTCTTTAGACTGTCTTGAGAATTACCATATATTTTTCAAAGTGAAATTAATTTCAATTCATTATTTTCTTACACATTAGTATAGACTCCTGGTCTCATTTATATTTGAAGGAAGAGTGGGATCAAGGACACAAGGGTAAGGCAAACAGACACAAAATGGTTGTCTTGCAAGGAATCATGTCTGGCTCTCACTTCAAGTGTTGGAGGCCAGTTCTCCAGGGGTGGGCCTTCATATCACAACAGTATCATCAAGCTTTTGCATGTCTTTTCTTACCAAACACCCTCACGCCCCTTGAAAATTCCTAGGATTTAGGCTACCTTTGGCAGAGTCCTTCATGATGCACAACCTTTAGTTAATGTGCTAGTTCTTTTGGTCTCATGCAAGCAGACCGCCTCATCCCGGGTGTTTAAACCTGGATTGTCCAGAGCATACCTTCAGGCCGACCTGACGTTCCAGCAGCTCCTCCAGCTCCTTCTGCTCCTTCAGTAGCTGCTTCTGCTTGGATGTCACGTCCTCCCGTAGGATTTTGATCTCTAGTCTCTTCTGAATGACTTCCTTGCGCAGTTCCTCAGTGCTCTCTTTCAGGATCTTCATCTTCTTCTCCATTTCCTTTCAAAATCATGAGAATGGCCAGTTAGATAGTCCATGCAAATGCTATCTACTTAAACACAAAGCTAGTAATTCTGCTCAACATCTTGTTTGTACGTGTTTGAAGACTCAGAAGTGATTCCTAGGAAGGGGGTAACTTATTATGTCAGGCACCACATTAACGAAGCTGGGACAGGCTTAAAGTACTTTTTAGCTGAGTGGCTCATGTTTTAAATGTCTTCTTTTCTATGTTAATTTTTATTTCATACTAGAAAGCACTGTGAAAATGTATGTACACTCTGCTTTCTTTTAGTGTGGGGATTTGACAAAATCAGATGCAAATAATTTTTAAATGTCTGCTTGTGGTTAACGAGTCATGCATGGCTCCGAGCCATGGGGAGGCTCACATTTCCACACAGTGGCACCCACATTTATTAATATTACCTCAGAAACTCTCTCCCTCAGTGTCCTCTGTCAGGCTCAGAGGGCAGTGCTCCTTACACCTTATTACTATGCTTCGAAAGGTTATCTGCTAAGACTGACCAAGTAGATAGGTTATTAGCATGTGTTGAGTTTTCTTAGAGGTTTCCTCCTACTGCCAGAAGAAAGTAAAATAAGTCACCTAAAATTTTCTTTCTTTCTCTCTCTCTCTCTCTCTCTCTCTCTCTCTCTCTCTCTCTCTCTCTCTCTGTGTGTGTGTGTTGTAAATAGTGGTTTGATGTTGTCTTGTTGCTGTGATTAACTACTCCGACAAGAGTGACTTGGGGAGGGGAGGGTTTGCCAAGGTATAGTTAGTTGGTCTTATAGGGAAGTCCTAGTGGCATGGGCTTGAGCTGGCTGCTCAGCCCACGTCAGAAAGCACAGAACAGTGAATGTTAATGCTTAACTGACATTCTCCTTTTTATTCAGTGCAGGACCCCAATTCATGGAATGATGCCACCCACAGTTAAGGTGGCTCTTCCCACATTCATTAGTGCAATATTCCTCACAGTTGTGTCCAGAGACTAATCTAATCTAAATGATTCCCCCCAAAAATGCTGAGACTTGTCTGCTAGGGGATTCTAGAACTGGTCAAGTTTACAATCAATAGTAACTATCACAGATGTACTTATATAGAATTAACAATATACTAAATGCTCAACAGAATTGTGAGCTGGCCATGGACTTAAACCGCTGACAACACATTTTAAAAATAACATCCTGAAAGCATAAACAAATGTTGTCTGTTGTAGGTCTCAAAATTGGGCCATAATCTCCTCCTATTTCCAAGGGCATTCCTGGCCCTCTGTCATGTGTCTCTGTCACTTTCCATGTAGAAGGCAAGTTCATATTCTATAGACAGGGAGGGCCCTGTGCACTGGTTTTGACTATCAGAATATTACCACAAATTACTCAATCAGATGCTTTAAAAGTTCTTGTATATTGTGATTTGCAGCTCTTTAGTGAAAATTCTTCTACTGTCCATGTGATCAACAAGTAACACGGGATCTTAGGTCAACTAACCTGTCACTGAGGTTAACCCTACTCCAACTAAGCCAGCTCAGACCGAAAGAACAGAACTATAGAGACATGATTTTTTTTTTTAAGTTTCCAGCTTCTGAGATGACTGGTTATGCAGGAATAGGTAAGCAACTGTGGGATTTGCAAGAGAATGGCCCCAGAGGCTCATATATTTGAATGCTTGATGCCCAGTAGGTAGAACTGTTTGGGAAGGATTAGGTAGTAAAATCTTGTTGGACAAGGGGTGAATGCTGAGGTTTCAAAAGCTCATACCATTCCATCAATTACCCTCCCCCCCAACACACACTCTGCCTTATGTTTCTGGATCTATGTGAGCTATCAGCATTGCTCCAGCACCACACCCGCCTGCCTGCCACCATGCTTCCCACCGTAATAGCCAGAGACTGTACCACCTTGTATAACTACCTGTGAGCTCCAAATTGAATGCTTTCTTTTATGTGTTGCCTGGTCATGGTGTGGCAATGATGCATGTTCCTTATGACTAAACTGAGGTGCTTGGAAAACTCTGAGTGTAGTAACTACAGAGGAGATGTTTCTAAGTGACATCCACAGAAACTTATTTTCTTCTAGCAAAGTAGATACTGTCTGACCACACAGCCATCAATGCAAAAAGCTAGTCACCTGCCTCACTAGTAGTTACTCAAGAGTATGCAGATCTTCATTTCTGCATCTGCAATGATTATGGATTTTGGTGTTTCACATGTTTCAGGGTGTGGTGCTATTTTTAAAGAGATGTCCAAATCCAGCTGCATTTAATAAATACTAGTACTTACGCCTGGCTTAGGTATCTTCTCAAATTCCTTTAGTATGAGACTCCTTTCTTCCGTTAAGCTGCCAAAAGAAAATAGCATGTTTGACGAAAACACAAAAGAGCAAGTGCCCTATGCACCAGTACCTTCCTATTTTCTCCCTCAGTTCTGTCCCCAGGCTCATCTATTGGTATCCTGTGCCCTCTTTTGATGAGGGCCCACTATGTACTTCCTCCTGTCCAGCAGCACTCTGGAAGTATCAAGTGCAATTCAGCAGCTCTCTGGGCTTGTTAATTATAACTGTCGTAAGCCACCAACCACCCTGAGGACTGAGATTCATAGGCAAGCTCAGGGCCTTTTCCTTCTATGTTACCTTCCTAAATTGTTCCTGGGTCTTCCCAAAGGACCTGCCTTGCCGGCCTCCTTCCTTCCAACCCTCTACTTTCTGCAGTGATTTCTGGCAACATAAAGAATATCCTCTGCCTTTCCTGCTCACCAGTATCCCATCAAAGCTGGACCGACCTGAAGCTCTTGTGTCACCATCGGCTTCCTGCCACACTTGGCCTTCTTGCTAAACCCATTCTAGCCTTGAGGTCTCTGGGTCTCCTACCAAAATGGTACCAATATTTCCCTCTAGCCTCGGTTTACTTTTCTGTATAGCATTGCTTGCTGCCTGGATTTCTGCTGTGCACTAGCCCCCCAGGACAGAGACTGCTGTTTACACTGCAGTGCCATGGCTGGCACTCAATAATCAGTAACAGGAATATGCTGGATGGCTGAAGTTGGTTTGATTTCTATTTTCATGATTTGAAATATATAATTTATATACTAAATGGGAATAAAAAGATACATAAAGTAATGTAGCTGCCCTCAGAATGACCTATTGCTTCACTTTCTTTATACCTGAAGTGGAATTTTCCATGGAAACTATGAGTTGAAGAGTCTGCAGATGTTCATGGGTCCCAAATTTTACATGTATCCCCCACAGAAAGAGAACAGTGGAGCAGAAGACACTCAGCAGGGACACCCAGGAGAGAAGAAAGTGCTTCAGGTGAAAGGTAAGTTTAGATCAGGAGCCAAGTTTAGAAGAATGTTACCTTGAGAATAATTCTTTTCACTATTGTTTCTCTTCCAAATTGCTAAGAACTGTATGAAATCTTGAGAACAGCAAGCATGCTTGTCTGTACTGCTATCTCATAGTCTATCCCATGGTCATTCAGTCAAGTTCAGAATCGACCTTTAGCCTCTGTGACGAACGCATTTGAATCTGTCATATCCTTTTCTCTCCCTGAATGCATAGGAAGACTGCATTTTATAGCTTCCCTTGCATCTGGACTGGGGACAATGGGAAGTGAGTGGAAGTCGGGGCCACTTTTCATCCCAGCCACACTGAATGGGTGCCAGTTGGCAAACACACAGGATGGAGGCTGTGTGGCTTTCACTGGACTACATCAGCCAGAAGCACACATCTCTCTCTCTTCTCTCTCTCTCTCTTTCTCATAAATGATTTATGTTACATTCTGGCTACAGTTTCCTCTCCTTCCTCTCCTCTCAGTTCTTTCCCCAATCCACTCTTCTGCTTCTATTCAGGAAAGGGCAGGCCTCCCATTCATATCAACGATACATGGCATATCAAGTTGCAGTAAGACTAAGCACCTCTCCATATATTAAGGCTGGACAAGGTGACCCAGTATGAGGGGCAGAGTCCCAAAAGACAGCAAAAGAGTCGGAGACAGCCCCTGCTCCGCTGTTAGGAGCCCCACAAGAGGACCAAGCTACACAACTATCACCTATATACAGAAGGCCTGTGTCAGTCTCATGCAGGTTCCCTGGTTGTTGGTTCAATGTGAGCCCCATGAGCCCAGATTACTTGATTCTGTGGGGTTTTGTGGTGTCCTTGACCCCTCTGGCTCCTATAATCCTTTCTTCCCCTCTTCTTCGGGCTTCCCTGAGGTCACCCTAATGTTTGGTTATGGGTCTGCATCTGTTTCCATCAGTCACTGGGTGAAGCCTCTCCCATGACAATTGGGCTAGGCACCAATCTGGTCACAGGAGATGGCAAGTTCAGGCTACTTAGCCACTATTGCTAGGAATCCTAGTTGGGATCATCCTTGTAGATTCCTGGAAGATTCCATCGTGCCAGGTTTTTACTTGACCCTAAAGTGCTCCCCTTTCTAGGAGTCTCAGGACTCACCCCCTCTGCCCCCCCAAACTTTATCACTCGTGTTCCCATTTCCACCTGCCCTCATTTTCACTTAGGGAATCTCTTCTATTTCCCCTTCCCAGAGTGACCCAGGCAACCCCCATGAATCATCCTTCTTTCCAGGGATTTGGATAGTGGCATAGTTATCCTTTGTTCACAGCTAATATCCACTTGTGAATGAGAACACGCCATGTTTGCCTTTCTCAGTCTGGGTTACCTCACTCAGGATGATATTTTTTCTAGTTCAATTCACTTGCCTTCAGATTTTCTGGTGCCCTTGTTTTTAACAGCTGAGTATATGTAGTCCATCGTGTACATGTACCACATTTATTTTTTTTTATTCCTCAGTTGAGGGACATCTAGGTTGTTTCCCAGTTCTGGCTATTACAGATAAAGCTGCTATAAATATGGTTAATTAAGTGTCCTTGTGGTATGATTGAGCATCCTTTGAGCATATGCTCAAGAGTCTTGTGGTAGGCTGATTCCCAGTTTTCTGAGGAACTACTACATTGATTTCCAATGTGACTGTACAAGTTTTCACTCTCACCAACAATGGAGGAGTGTTTCCCTTGCTCCACATCTTCTCCAGCATGAGCTGCCACTTCTGTTTTTGATCTTAGCCATTCTAACAGGTGTAAGATGGAATTTCAGAGTCATTATGATTTCTATTTTCCTGATCAAAGTTAGGGATGTTGAACATCTCTTTAAGTGTTTCTCTGCCATTTGAGATTCTTTTGTTGAGAATTCTGTTTAGCACTCTACCCCAGTTTTTGATTGGATTATTTGGTTTTCTGATGTCTAGTTTCTTGAGTTCTTTATGTATTTTGGAAATCAGTCCTCTGTTAGATTTGGGGTTGGTGAAGATCTTTTCCCATTCTGTAGGCTGCCATTTTGCCATATTGACAGCATTCTTTGCCTTACAGAAGTTTTTAAGTTTCATGAGTTTGCATTTATTAATTGTCTACCTGTCTGTGCTATTCATGTTCTATTCATAAAGTCATTTCCTGTACCTGTTCAAGGCTATTCTCCTCTTTCTCTTCTATCAGATTCAGTATATCTGGACTCATGTTGAGATTTTTGATGGATTTGAATTTTGTGCAGGGAAATAGGTATGGGCCTATTTACGTTCTTCTACATGTAGATATCCAGTTAGACCAGCAACATTTGTTGAAGATACTTTCTTTTTTCCATTGTGCAATGTTGGCTTCTTTGTAAAAAGTCAGGTATTGATAGATTTGTGAATTTATATGTGGGTCTTCAATTTGATTTCATTGATCCACCTGTCTGTTTTTATGCCAATACAATGCTGTTTTTATTAATATAGCTCTGTAGTAGATGTTGAATCAGGAATAGTGATACCTCTAGAAATTCTTATTGTATATGATTGTTTAAGCTATCCTTTTGTGGCTCCTTTTCTTCCTCCAGATCTTTAATGTGATGATCCACAGGGTGGAAGGAGCAGAATTGGGGAGTAGGCTGTGGGTTCAGATGGCTGTGGGTACAATGGAGAGAGCCCTCTGGGAGATGACTTCAGTTAATCCACTGTTAATGGAGTTTCTCTGTCCCATCCCATCTGAAAGCCACTTTTAAATACCACTCAAAAACTTAATATTAATTAAATGTTTGTCTGATAGCTTGGGGTTATTGTTAGCTAGCTCTTACATTTAAGTTAACCCATTTCTATTAATCTTTGTCTCACAAGGCGGTCTGTAGCTTACTGGTGCTCTGACATCTTGCTCCTTTAGTGTCTGCTGGCATCTGTTTCACTATACTTTTTCATCTATGTCCTCAGTCATACGGTACTGCCTAACCTTATCTTGCCTTGCCATTGGCCAAAACTGCTTTATTATCAGCCAATGCATACAATACATATTCACAAAGTACAGAAGGACATCCCACATCAATCAACTGAACTTTATTCCAGAGTATAAAGAATATAAAGGACCGGGAAACCTGGTGATAAACTCTAACTTGCATTAAGCAGTACTTTCCCATCATAAAGCTTTGTATGTAGCAGCAGAATCCTATAACAAAGCTCCTAGTACAAGTCTTAGCAGCATAGGAGTGGGGAGCTTTCTAGCAGGAAACTGCCAACGGTCACTCTAGAGATAAATCAGGCATCCAGGTTTAGAGATAGCATTCAGATAACATCAGTTTTCTGGTCCCAGAGACATTCTCTAGATAACTGCAGGTAACAGAAAGAAGTTCCCCTGGAGAAGGGGGTCATCATGTCATCAAGCTTTGGAGAAAATTGCCAGGTCATGCTAGACTGCAACCTCTGACCAGCAAGGCCTCCCAACATCTTGAGTTTTTTATTTTTCCATATAAAGTTGAGTATTCTTGTTTCAAAGTTAGCAAAGAATTATGCTGGGATTTTAATGAGGATTGAAACTGTAGATTGTTTTTGGTAAGATGGCCATTTTTACTATGTTGATCCTACTGATCCATAAACAAAGGATTTCCATCTTCTGACAGATTCTCCAATTTCTTTCTTTGAAGACTTGAAGTTCTTGTCATACAGATCTTTGACTTGCTCGGTTAGAGTTACCTCAACCTATTTTATATTATTTGTAGCTATTGTGAAGGGTGTTCTGCTGATATATTTCTCAGCCCATTTATTGTTTATATATAGGAGGGATACTATTTTTTAAGCTTTACCTTGTATTCAGCCAGTTCATTAAAGGTGATTATTAACTGTTGGCGTTCCCTGGTAGAATTTTCTTACGTATACTATCATATCATCTGCACATAATGACATTTTGACTGCTTCTTTTCCAGTTTATAGCCCCTTGATCTCCTTCGTGTTATTGCTCTAGCTAGAACTTCAAGTACTATATTGAATAGATATGGAAGAGTTAACAACCTTGTCTTATTCCTGATTTTACTGGAATTACTTTGAGGTTTTTATCCACTAAATTGATGCTGGCTATTGACTTTCTGTATATTACTTTTATTATGTTTAGGTGTGTTCTTGTATTACTTATCTCTCCAAGACATTTATCATAAAGTGGTGTTGGATTTTGCCAAAGGCTTTTTCAGCAGCTTGTGAGACGATCATATGGTTTGTTACTTTCAATTTGTTTATATGGTGGATGATATTGACAGATTTTTGAATGTTAAGCTATCTATGCATCTATGGGATAAAGCCTACTTGGTCATGGTAGATAATCTTTTTGATGTGTTCTTGATTCAGTTTCCAAATATTTTATTGAGTATTTTTGCATCAATGTTCATGAGGAAAATTGGGTGCAATTCTCTTTTTTGAGTCTTTGTGTGGTTTGAGTATCAGGATGATTGTGACCTCATAAAGTAAACTTGACAATGTTCCTCTGTTTCTAGTTTGTGGAAAAATTTGAAGAGTATTGGTATTAAATCTTCTTTCAAAGTCTGGTAGAGTTCTGCACTAAGATAGTCTAGCCCTGGCTTTTTTTTTTTTTTTTTGGTTGTTGAGACTTTAATGACTGTTTCTGTTTCCCTGGGGTGGCCTATTTAAGTTGTTTATCTGATCTTGATTTGACTTTAGTAAATGGTATCTATCAAGAAATTTGCTTCTTTTAGATTTTTCAATTTTGTGGAATACAGGTTTTTAAAGTATGACCTAATGGTTTTCTGTATTTCTTTGGAGTCTGTTGTTAGGCCCCCCTTTTTTTGTTTCTGATTTTGTTGTTTTGGATATTCTCTCTTTGCCTTTTAGTTAGTTTGGATAAGGGTTAGTTAGTTTAGTTAAAGGTTTAGTTAATTTTGAATTTATCTATTTTATTGATTTTCTTAAAGAACCAACTGTTTCATTGTTTCTGTTGTTCTCTGTTTATATTTTATTGACTTCAACCCTCAGTTTGATTATTTTTTGCCATCTACTCCTCTTAGATGTATCTGCTTCTTTTTGTTCTAAAGCTTTCAGGTGTGTTTTTAAGTTACAAGTATGAGATTTCTCCAAATTCTTCTTGAAGGCATCAGTGCTGTGAGCTTTCATCTTAGTACCACTTTCATTGTGTCCCACAAGTTTGGGTTGGTTGTGTATTCATTTTCTTTGAAGTCTAGGAAGTCTTTTAACTTCTCTATTTCTTCCTTGACCCAGTGGTAACTCAGTAGAGAGTTGTTCTATGACTTTGTAGACTTTCTCTTGTTGTTGAAATCCACTTTAATCCATGGTCGTCTGATAAGATACATGGGGTTATTTCTATTTTTTTTTGGTGTGTGTTGAGTCTTGCTTTGTGGCTGAGTATATAGTCAATTCTGGAGAAGGTTCCATGTAATGCTGAGAAGAAGGTATATTCTTTGGTGTTTGGTAAAATGCTCTGTAGATATTCTTTAGGTCTATTTGAGTCATAATGTGTAGGGGAATTGTATTCTGTTCCATTGTAAATAATTATCCAGTCTACTGGTTTAATAAAAATGCTGATTAGCCAAAGGCAGACAGGATGTGTAGCGGGGATACCAAACTAACAAAACTCTGGGAACATCTCAGAGCAGAGCAGAGACATCATAGGGATGTGACAGAGATACGACAAGAAGATGGCAGCAGACGCAGAGGAAAGAAGCTGAAATGTGGCTCTGAGAAAAGATATCGAGCTACATTGCTGAACAAGATAAGAAAGATGGGTTAGTTTAAGGGTAAAGAGTTAGCAAGCTATATGCCTGGGCCTTGGGCCAATCAGTGTAAAATTAATGTAAGAATCAGTGTGTTTCTGTGGGACTGCGGGACTGCCAGTCAGTGGGTCAGAACCTCAGGGCCAGGCCCAGAAGTATGGGTCAGAACCTAATACAACAATAATGTCTTTTTGTTCTGTTATTTCTTTGTTTAGTTTTCTGTCTAGAAAACTTGTCCGTTGGTGAAAGTGGGATGTTAACTTCTCCCACTATTGTTTTGTGGGTTCTATGAGTGATTTAAGCTTTATTAGTGTTTTAGGTATTTTTTTTTGTTATTGTTTAGTTTTGTTTTGTTTTACATTTGGGGCATAGGTGTTCAGAACTGAAACAACATCTCAGTGGATTTTTTTCTTTGATAAATATGAAATGCCCTTCTCCATCCTTTTAATTTTGGTTGGAAGTCTATTTTGTTAGATATTAGGATAGCTACACCAGCTTGCTTCATAGGTCCATTTGATTGGAAAATCTTTTTCAATCCTTTACTCTGAGATAATGTCAATCTTTGATGTTGAGGTATGTTTCTTTTATGCAGCAGAATAATGGATCCTGTTTTTGTACCCATTCTGTTAGCCTGTGTCTTTTTATTGTTGAATTGAGTCCATTGATACTGAGAGATATTAATAATCATTGATTCTTAATTCCTCTTTTGTAATTTATGGTGGTAGTATATGTGTGTTTCCCTGTGTGTGTGTTTCCCTTCTTTGAATTTTGATGGTGTGAGATTATTTATTGCCTGTATTTTTGTGGGTATAGTTAAATCTTCCTGAGGGATGGAGTTTTCCTTCTAGTACCTTAGGTAGGGCTGGGTTTTTGGATAGGTATTGTTTAAATTCGACTTTGACCTGAAATACCTTGTTTTCTCCATCTATGGTGATTGACAGTTTTTCTGGGTATAGTAGTTTGGGCTGGCATCCTTGGTCTCTTGCCATCATGCCAAGTCAGAAACACACTTTCATGTTACTCCACAGACACAGTAAGATTATTTACTATTGTTACATGGTCTCACTAGAACCTAACTTTTAAAATTTCCTTTCTGTTTCCACATTTTTAGTGGTAAACAATAACTTCTAAGTCAGTATCTCCAGCCTGAAATGTACTTGAAATGCCAAAGTTTCACTTTCCACTTCTAGTTAGACAAAGCCAGACTTTTTCCATTAAAGTTCATTTGCTCTGTAGCCCACAGTTCCCTGCCCTGCCCCTCCCCATTTCAAGAGCAGGAGTTTGGGAGGAACCCTGATTCTTCTCCACTCCGTGTCTCTCACAGCCTTTGGGCCCTAGCTTTTAGACGTTTCCCTACGATGGATTTGAATTTCCTCAGTTTATTCTGTTTGGGGTTCACTGAATTTATTAAATCTATGGCTTACATTTCCACCCAATCTGGGGAGACGCCAGACACTATCGCTTCAGATGGTTTTCCTCACCACATTAGCGTTTCTGCTCTTCTCCCATGGGATTCTAAGGCTCTGCTCATTTTTTTTATCTTTTCTGTTTTTCAGACAGAATGTTTTCTGTTTATCTCTTAGTCACTGGCTCCTCTAACTTTCAATCTTCTATTTTCCATCTGTTGTTTGTTACAATGTTCAGTTGCTGTATCTTTGTTCTAAGATTCTCACATGGACACCTTAGAGGCATTCTACTTGGCTGCATCTCAGGATATATATTTTTGGGGATTGCTTTTTTAGTGAAGAAATGAATCAGCTGGAAACATTTGGGCATCATTAATAGATGTTCTTTGTATGTGCTGGCTTCTGAGACTGCTGTTTTTCCATTAATCCCAGTGTTTGGAGTTGTTTGCTGGTGCATGAACATAAAAGCTACTGGAAGGTTTGTCACATGATTCTGGAGCTGCTACCATGCAATGCTGGCATCTGTTGTCTCTTCTCAGGCAAGCCCACGTTTGCCTGGTTCTTTATATGTGAACACTGTTGCTGTTTTGGCTTTAGTAGACACAGTTCAGCTCAGATGAAAAGATCCAGCGAACCACTGGCATGTATAGTTTTAACATTAGCTTAATTTTTAGCACCTTTGCATTGCTCCTTGGAGCTTTGCTGTTGGGATCTGGAGACTAGACCACTTAGCTACTTCTCAAAGCTTCTTTGGCAAGCTGTATGGGATCAGATCCACAGTTGTGCAGCTTGAGGGTTTATGTTTACAAGCTCTGTCTCTGAACCCTCCTCAGTACCTTCCCCTTGTTAATTTTCAGAGTATCCTTGTAGGGTTTTTTCAGTCTAACAGTGAGAAGAGAAAGTGAAACACCCAGCTCCAGTTGGCTCTCACCTTCTATGTAAATAAGGAAAAACAATCCCAACCAGTACTGCCCTGCTTCTCCTAAAAAAGGTTGGGATAAATAGGAGAAGCCCCTGTGAGGCTCACAGTCCAGGGCTATTAGTCTTGAAACAGAACACAACGCCTCCTTTTCTCCAGACTTTACCATCACCTTGCTACAGTCCTAGGATTGTGGCCCCTTCCCCATGGCATATTGTATCTGGCCAGCTAGAAAACACAGCCAGATTTAAAGCACCTAGAATTGGCCATGGCAAAAGAATGCTTTAATCATCAAACTTGTTAAGAGAACTTTAATTAATAGATTAGAAATTCCAATTGATAAATAACACAGAATAGAAGACTAAATAGATAATATAAGCAGAGAAATGGAAAGTCTAGAAAAAAAAAAAAAAAGGAAATGCATCGAGAACACTGTAACAAAAAATGCATGTCCTGAGAGGTTAGCGAAATGCATATGGCTGAATAGGAAGCCCAGGGTGTGGAGCCATCTCAATGGAAACCTAAGAGTCAAAAGCAAAGAGAAAAAAGGATTGAGAAAGCCCAAACCCAGGATATCAACCCAGACTTTGGGGCAACTACAGAAGGTGTAATGTGTACATAATGGGAACACCAGAAAGAAAAAAACAAACATGAAATAGTCAAAGTAATAATGACTTAAAATTCTTTTATATTAGACACCAAATTACAGACCCAGGAAGCTTAGATAATCCACCAGGTAACAAATGCTCCCCCAAAACTACCAAACATAAATTACAGAAAAGTTGAAGATAAGAGGAAAATAAAATTGTATAAAACTGAAGGAAAAGCATGTGATATCTACAGAAAAGTGAGGGCTAGAATCATATCCAGCACCTTTTAAAAGCCACACGGGCAGTTGGAAACACTGTCACAGCCAAAGCCACAGGGTGTCTTCTGGGCAACTCTGAATCCTGCCAAGTTGGCAATGAAGATTAGTTAGTCATCACAAATGTAAGCTCAGTCATAGCAACAGTCACCTTAATGACAATTAATACACAGATTGTCAGAATGGATTAGAAATTAGATCCTACTATAGACTGTAAGAAACTCACTTTTAATATTTATTCTAATTTATGTATGTGTATATGTGTCTGTGTGTGTGTGTATACTCATGTATATGCATGGGTGCCCAGGAAGAGGCTGTCGGATTCTTTAGAATTGGAGTCATAGACAGTTGTAAGCCACCTGATGTAGGTTCTGGGAACTCAACTTGGGTCCTCTGCAAGAGCAGCTACTACTCTTAACCAGAAAGTACACTTCAGCCACAGAAACCCATTCTACATATCTATAAATTAAAATGATGGAGAGACCATATCAATGCTAATAAAAAGCAGTGGCCACTGTACAATTTGACTATCTTTAATATGAAAGTTCAACTTCTGAAATGTTCCAGATTCAGAAACTTTGAGAGCTGACATGACACCCAGGAGCTTCCAGTTTAAGATTTTTAAATTCCAAGAGATAATATAATCCCCAATTACAGATGAAAACTACCACTTCTCTCTCCAAAATTGACAGACAAAAGCAGAAAGTGAGCCAGGACCTTCTGAGTTCCACAGGACACAAGTGATCTGTCTAGAGATTACAAACACTAGCAAGGGCAGATGGCAAATGGGGGCAGCAGCTGCAGCTTGGTCTGTAGCTGAGAATGACACAGGAAATAACGCAGGACGTGTATTTCATCTTAACTGCTGGGATGACGTGACATGGTTTGGAGGGTTTGGAAATTACTTCGTTTAGGATTAGCCCAAATATTCTAAACTAAATGACAATAGCTGGTTTAATTTAATCGTTTGCTTACTTTCTTTCCTCCACAAGCATATTCCAAGCAGTCCAATTCCACATATTCTATTGGGCAGTCTTTTATTTTCTGCATTTAATGATCAGATTTCTTTGTCTTAAAATTTTCCAGGTTTGCTAAGCACCAACTTGGAACATAGAAGACTTAACCATATGGTGAGGTTTGGGGGTGAACGGAGTATTACAGCCACTGGTCCTGCTGTATCAAGCAAAGCCCACCAGTCAGTAGCTCAAGGAGGTCCACATCTGAGAATCAGGTTCTATTTCTAGATTTCATTTGCAATGATATAAATTAATGACAGTTTCACAATGGGTGTCACATAGAACCTAATATAAACTAGTTGTCTGAGCACAGATTCAAGGCTGACTTCTTCAGTTTGAGTGTGAGTTTGGCTGGGCTCCTAGAATTTCTTTCCCCTACATTGCTACTACCCTTCAGATGCTGCCACCAGGGGGCGGTCACGTGCTGCCAGCTATTGCTGATAATGGTAACACCAAGTTAAGATAAAGGTTTGTAGTCTTCTTTTTAGATAAATATAAAGTTGCATTTTCTTTGAACAAACAGAATGGTTAATTTTTTAGGACTATTAAAACTAATTTTATTTCTACTATGTAATCCCTCATTAGGAAACATGGACTTTTATTCCTTTAAGAGGTATATGCTTTTTTCTCAAAGACCATGCATGACCTTAATGTTTCATACCATGGATGGACATTTCATTTTTCCATGTATCCTTAGTAAAATTATATTAACTATGTAGGCATGTATGAGTTTGTTTTTATCTAAACTACTGCGTTTTTCTAGTTGCTAAACAGATCTCACAACTAGTAATTGGATAATTATTTTCAAGGTTTTCTATTGTGAATAAGTAATACAATAAAATAATTCTAAATATTGTTTACCTGGGCCAACTATGCACAGGAATCTTTACACACATTTCTATACTCCACATTCTTGCTATAGTGGTGTTATATTTGTTGTACAAATGAATAAATGGAGATAAGTACTCTTTCCCAAGTCCAATCATAGCTGTGACAGTCACAGAGATTCCAGAGGTTTATGGTGCCAGGCATCTCTGGAATGCAAATCTGCTGAAAGACTCTACCAATTTTCAAAAATTTAGATGACTTTCAATTTTTCATGTTTATAAATAATGTCACAATGTTAAAAAATATATTTTATATGTTTCTCCTTTTAGATTTTCATTTTGCATAGCATTACTGGGACAAGACTTTTTTGGTATGTTAATATATGTGCTATATTTTGTCATGTATTAACTCTTAACCTTTTACTCATATTCAAATTTCAATCAAACTTCCCCATTGAAGGAGGCTTCAACAGCAAAGTTCTTAGGATTAATGCTCATTCAGTATCAAAACAGCCTTAACAGAAACCATGTCATGGAGGTTTGTGGTTTTGAGGGGTACAAGCATAGACACTGCAGTCCTGAGTGAGGAGCAACACCCACCAACTGAAGGAGGGGGGCACCGAGTGAGGGGCATCACCCACTGAAGGACGGTGGGCACCATTGGGTAGGAACTATGAGTGGGCAGGTTTCTGGACTGTCCCACAATCATTTCACTGTGTGGCTTCCCACAGCTGGAGTGAGTTGCTGTAGGAGGCCAGGCCTTAGGGTGTTCAATACAGTCTGATTAATCTTGAGGAAATCCTTGGGTAAATCTATCACACAGTCAGGGCTAAGAATAACTTTAAAGCCAAATGTTTTTTGTTGTTGTTTTATTTTGTTTTTAATGGCTATAAGGTGCTTTAGTTTTTTTCCCCAATATAACATTTTTATTAATTATTTTGGAATCTCATACAATGTATCCTGATCATTGGGGGGATCCATGTGGGGGAGCCACAAGGATCACATCAACATGCTTTCCAGCAGATCATGGATGGACCTCCCCCTGGGTCCACATAAATCCTTCTAAAGCCCTCCAGACTGGCAGCTTGGTGGCCTCCTATTTCCTGGGAACCTCATGCTACACAAGAGCTTTGCTCTGCCCCTCTTAGGCTCCCACCTATGAATCTATGGCTTTAGTCTTTGAGTTGTGAAAACCCACAGGCTGAAAGTTTATGTGGCTGTGAGCTCTTGGTACCCTGACTTCTGAGCTGAACTCTTCTAAGAACCGAAAGGCTTGAGCACTCTGGAAGACACCCCAACATTCCTTACACATTCTTGCTGATGGGTTTGTTTCTGGGTTTCTACTTTGATATATTTTTTGGACCAAGAACAGAAAACATGTAAAAAGCCTATGTGGGCGGCTGCAGGGGCAAGAAGAACAGGGATGTCAACAAGGACATCCGTGCACATGCCCAGCTACAGTGTCACCACTTTCTGTGTCCAAACCATGAAGGACAACACTAACCATGGTTCTGCTTCCCCAGCTGACCAAGGCTTATCAGGATATGTCAGAGGTAGCCCTAGAGACACAATGTACTTGCTGCCTTGATTTTAGGAACTGATCGAAAACCATGGAAAGCAAACACTGAAGAGAATATTGAAAAGCTTTCAGAAAAAGAATAATTTGTATTTGGTTATAAAATAAGTTAGTTCTCTGAGTATGCATGTAACTACTTCATCATTTAATCTGTAGTTACTTAGGTTACTTAAATATGTCCCACGTTTTCTTCTTGAAGTGTATATTTATAAAGAGATCATCAGTATTAGCCCTAAACTAAAACTGTAACACAGATTTGGTTATTAACTAATCAGATAATTTTGCTGAGCATTACCATTATTAGCATTTTTAAATTAAAATCTTATTTTGTGTGAAAACAGAAGTTGCTGGGTATGGTGGCATATGCCTTTAGATGAGTTTAATTTACCTGGAGGCAAAGGCAGATCTCTGTGAGGAGGAGGAAGAGGAGGGGGAGGAAGAGTCGGCAGTGGCAGCAGCAAGTAGGGGACCCACCAAATTCAAAGTAACTTGCCAGTCACCAGTGATTCAGAAGTTCCTGAAGACGCTGGGGTAGAGGGTGCTGGCAACTTGGGCTTCTATTATTTAAGCACTGGATACAACGAGAGTTTGCCATGCTGTGCTGACAAATATCGTCTGTATATTTGGATGAATAGCTTTCTGTCATTGGCCTTGTTTATTTTTATCTGTGGATGGAAATGCTTCCTTTTTTTCCCAGGAGTATTAAGTGGATTTATTTCTGTACTGTGTAAATGTATGAAGGAAATGAAACCTAAAACCTATTCCTTCTCCCTGGAATCCCTTTGATAGCAAAATTAACTTTTACAAAAGTGAGTGTATTAATTCCAGAGCTATTGATATCTGAGGTCCAGGGAGTCTTCTCAGTGTAAGGTGACAGACACATGCTTTTGACTCTTCTCAGTCAGTGTAAGTCACCACACACCACCCCTCCCTGTCCTGAGGAGCTCAGTGAACAATCTGTGTGTCTATACCTCATGGTCAACAGTTCTCTCCCTCCCTGCCACCCCCCTTTTTTTTTTCTTGGCAGGAATACTTGGAAATCTTAAACAATTTAAAAATCAGCTGACTTGGTGCTTCGTACCCTTTCACAAAATGTCACGAATTCCTATTTGCAACACTAATGAACAACCACCAATTGTTTTAATTTCATTATTGTTTTCAGCTTACAGAAAGAGTGAGTGCTTACAGAAATAGCTGGGCTTTCTTTCCTTTTATAGCTCTCTGGAGAGTCTGAAACGAGTTTAGACCAAAAGACACACGGAAAAAGCCTCCTGACTTTCCTTCTCTCTGAATAGAAGTCTCTTCATTAAACTGCCTTCATTATCTAACCCTCAGCTGAAAAAAAAGCCACAAGGGGAGATCTCAAGCTTGAGGTTTTCTGGAGGCTGCTCAGGCGTTTGTCGCTCTGGACAGGGCTGAGTTATGTTCGCACTGTCTGAATTCTACATCTTATTAAAAATGTCAAAGCCTTAAATGGCAGCTGAATCCAGAAGGGCAGGTTTGACTTCCCAGCACCCACACAAGCACACAGCACACCATAACTCAAAGCTCCAGTCACAGGCAGCCTTAGACAGAGGGACGTGCTGCATGGGCACAGGAGACAGCGACAGGTTCCCTCTCCTGCCAGTCTCCTGAATAAGAAAAAGAATCCTTGAAACTTTTTCTTTAGTAAGAGAGAACGAAAGTTGAATAAATGGTTCTGTTCCTGCTGTGTTAGAGGAAAGAAGTGAAGGAACAGGCAACACAGTGTGGTGGGGTTAGGGGTGTGTGTGTGTGTGTGTGTGTGTGTGTGTGAGAGAGAGAGAGAGAGAGAGAGAGAGAGAGAGAGAGAGAGAGAGAGAGAGAGAGAGGGAGAGAGAGAGGAGTAAGGACAGATGAACACAAGGGACCACCAACTCCTTGCTCTGTGTAGTGTGTTTTTTGGCAGCAGCTTCCAAAGTTCTGGAGTCCCTGACACCCAGAAAACATGACGGAGATTTCTATCACCAGAGTTATTTTCCTAGCTCTTGTTTGATCTTTTAACACAGGTCACTGAAGAGGAAACCAGTTGTTAGCTTAGATTTCTTGTACCTGAACACAGTTTAACTTCTCATGTGGAACCTGCCTGCCGTCAACATGCAGAGAACTCACCTAGCGAGCCCTCACCACTGTGGACTGTCCCCAGGGTGCTGGGATCTCATATAGTGAGCCCTGACCGCTGAGGACGTCTTCCGTGCTCGACTCACCTGCTCAGTCTGTACTGATTGTGGTACTCCCTCTCTTGCACTGCATTGTATTCATTCTGGTACTTGAGCAGCTGCTCTCTCAGCTTGCAGACCTCAGTGGAGAAGACGCTGGGGAAGTCATCTGCTTGCTGCAGACGGACCAGCTGCTGCTGGATCTTCTCTGTGTAGAGTTTGGCTTCCTGCAGCAGCTGCACCTCCGACTCCTGTGTGCTGGGTTACAGGGAAAGACATTGACAATGAGGATGTGCGCATCCTCGGGACCCTCTCTTACCCCTGAAAGGATTTAGGAATAAAAGTCACAGCTGGTCCCCAATCCCGGATTCAGTTCCCATCAGTTGCAATGTGAGGCCAAGTCTCAGCACTATCAAGAATGAGACTCATGTACTGGCCTCAGTTGCCCACCCTCTAGCAGGGAGACCGGATGTACACAGTCAGCTGCATTGCCCGGTCATAAGTACCTCCAGAGGTGTCTAGATCCAGAGAGTGGGGACAATGGAGAAAGCATATAATTCTAGGGGAACCAGATATTCCCTCTGATTGAAGAAAGACCAAGACCTCTAAGGAAGAGGGAATGAAGAAAGAAAACCTGGCCCCTCAACTGCCCCACCAACCCATTTTTCTTGGTGCCTTTAATTTTCTAAACATGACTATGCTTAGATCATTTCCCCTAAGACATGAAGCATTCCTCCAATGACTTCTACTGGGGAACCAGAAAAAATTCTCCTATAGAATTATGGACATTAATCAATCAGTTTTTAATTCTACCCTGATGCCTGGTTACAACTAGACTAGCATGTCACGGAAAAGGGGAGTCTTACAGCACCAGCTGTGTTCTGTGGCCTGTTTGGTAAAGTGGTTAAGCGCTTGCTACAGGAAGCTCTGGATAGACAGAAGTTGTACTTGATATATCCTCAGGAATATTCTAGACCTCATGCACGCTTCGAGCTAGTAGTGGCCTCAGCTTTCTACCAGACATAGACATGATTATCTGTCCCAGATGCCCTCACATTAGTGACCCCACCCTGAATTCACCCTAACCCTTTGTTATTTTCTGTTTTAAGGCTAGCACTCTCTATGTGTGTTCTCCATTACATTTCCTTACCAAGAAAAACCTCTGGGTTTCAGCTCATCTGCAGGGATGCCTCATAACCTGATCCAGCCTGTCTCAGATAAGGTGACTGGCTCCCTCTACTTTTCCAGGTTTTACTGTGTCATGTGTTAAGTGGCATCCAGCCACACATTTATCAGAACATACTGTGTTCCAGGAACTGTGGTGGGTGTCAGAGAGCAAGCAGAGCAATGCTGATGAGGACACCTCTGGTTTCCAGGAATAAAAATGAGAGCTATTGTCTTATGCTTCAGTGCTCCTGTATGTTGACAGCATGAATTGTCAGTGTTGGATCAGGCTGCTCGAGGTAGTTTAGCAGCTAGCTTCCAGGGGACATTGTGTCACTTTACAAAAGTGCTTTTGACATACGGTGTCAGTAGAAGACAGTTTAATTTTTGATGTAGTCTTTGTGGAAAACTGAGTCAATGTTGGTTCAGTATCTCCAACCCATATCTGGCTGCCTGTAGCCTTGGAGTGTGCTTCATGAGACAGAGTGGTGGATATTGTATCGGGTAGAGAAGAGAGGGAGGGGTGAGTGTGGTAAGATGTGACCAGCAGAAGGGAAGCAGCTCTTTCATAGGAATCTGGAAGCAGAAGACAGCACTGCACAGTTTTGGCCCTGTACTATTCATCACTGAACAGGTGAGAGTCTCAGATAACTTCAGCTCCTAGTGGCAAAGCTGCAGACTTATGCTGGATACCTGGTCTGCTGACCTGGACTTAGCTGCAGAGAGGAGGCTGGGGTGGGAGGAAGTGGTGAAAAGTAGAGATGGAAGTCTTAGGTCATAGAATCCATGCCTCTGAGTGACAGGACTACACATGCCTTCAGGGCCCACCAAACCCACTTCTCCAAAGTATCTACAGCCGATTATCACCATCCATCAGCACCTGGCATGCTTGTTACCTCAAAGCTCAAGAGCCAATTCTCCAGGAGCAATTCTTAAGGAGGGATGGAAACAAGTGGACCAACACCCTGCCTTTGTCACTTCTTGGTGGCAAAGGTAAGATTCTTTCTAAAACTATTCAGTCAGGAAATCCGTGAGACTGTCCAGCTGCCCACAGCATGAACCACAGGTGCCCCGCCCACCTCCACTCTCCCATCTCTATCTCACTTTCCTTCTCACTCATCATAATTTCTACAATTATCAGATTTCACATTTGGAGGGAACTAAAATGAAGAGAAGCCCCATTCATTCTAAGTAAGAAACAAGGAGATGATGACAGAGGGTGTCTCCAAGTTGGCAAGTAGCATACCTCACCACCATGTCATGTAGCAGGGTGTACTTGGCCTTCAACTCTGCCATTCTGGTTCCAGGGAGTTTTCCTATAGAATGCAGCTAGGAGAGAGAACGAACTCGGGTTACTGTTAGCCGCCATTGCGACTATGCCTACAAGGACATGAAGGGTGGGTCCTGTGTGTTCTTCCGACACCTTCAGCTCAGCATCACAATGGTTACATGTGCAGCAACATGGTCCTTTAGGAAGCTGCTGGGTATTCAAAGTAGCTCCCAGCTCCCTCCTGTGAGCTCTTTGCTTTTGGACAAGTCTTTAATCCTCTCTGGGCTATGATTTCTTCATCCAGAAACTCAAAGAATCAAATATCTTCTTGTTTCAAAAAGATTTTTCTGGGTTAAGCAAACACTTTGAATAGTGTGTACTATGAAGACTGCAGTTTGTACTTTGAGACAAGACAATCTCTGTGCTACTTCTGATCAAGAGTAGCACCCTGGTCACTTAATTCTCAGAACCACCCTAACAGCCACGAGCTACCTTTTCATCTGAAACCAAAGCTTAGCAGAAGAACCTTTCCAAGGTCGGGACTTAAACTTCTGTTGTCCAGTGTAAAAATAATCTACGGTCACACCCTTTGCCTAAGGCCCAAGCTGGACAATCATAGCATTTACACAGAGGACCTAGCACAGCCCTACGCAGGCTCTGTGATTGCTGTTTCAGTCTTTGTGAGCCCTATGAGCCCTGTTTAATTAGTTCTATGGGCCATGTTCCCCTGGTGTCCTCCACCACCCCGGTTCCTACAGTCTTTCCTCCCCTCTTCCATGGGGTTCCATGAGCTCTATTTGTTTTTTTTCATTTCGGCTAAAGCATGTCTGATTTACTCTCTGAGAAGAGGAATAATGAGTTAAGAAATATCATTATATAATATCAATCACTAAAGCCTTATCTTGCTAAAATCATAATGCAATGAAAAACTTGGTGATTGAATTATAGATTTTAATAATTTGGTACCATAGAGTAGAACTAAAGATTCATGATTTTTCAGTCCACCCACTTTCTTCTTTCTTTTTGTAGTAGCCAAGTCATACCGTCTCTAGGTTGAATGACTACAACATCATATGCTGGTCTTCTACCTGATTGTCTTTCACAGTCATTCTTTTCAAAAGTTAAACAAAGTCATGTTGTATTGGGTTCTCAAATCCAAGCAGATGTCTTAGTTCGTTTTCTGTTGCTGTGATAAAATTCCATGACCAAAAGCAATGTGGGGCTGTGTGATTCAGCTTACACTTGTAGGTAACCAACCATCCATCACTGAGGGAAGCTAGAGCAGGAACTCAGGCAGGACAGAAACCTGGGGATGGGAGCTGATGCAGAGGCCATGGACTGTGCTACTGACTGGCTTGCTCACCTCATCTCATATAAAATCCAGGACCACCAGCTCCCACAATGGGTTGGGCCCTCCCCCTTCAATCATGAGTTTAAAATGTCCTACAGCAGCAGTTCTCAGCCTGTGGGTTACAATCCCTTGGGGCTGAAGGACTCTTTTACAAGGGGTTGCCTAAAACCATCAAAAAAAAAAAAAAAAAAAAAAAAACCAGATCATTTACATTATGATCCAGGACAGTAGCAAAATTACAGTTATGAATTAGTAACAAAAATCATTTTACGATTGGGGTCTTCACAACTTGAGGGCAGGGTCAAAGCACTGGGAAGGTTGAGAACTATTGTGCCGCAGGCTTACCTACAAAAAGCTTCGTCTCGATTGGGGCTACATCCTCTCAGATGACTAGTTTGTGACAGGCTGACACAAGCTGACTGACTAACCATCAAACAGAATGAAATTCAAGACTCCTGAGCTTGAGACTCTGAGGCCCTACCTAGCCCTGTTTCTTCCCAAAGCAGTTTCTCAACATCTTTTCAAGATTGTAGTCTTCTGTCTCATGGGCTGCCTTTAATTTCCACAGTGCCGACCTTAGTCATGGTTCTGTTGCTGTGAAGAGAAACCATGACAAAGGCAGCTTTTACATAAAGGAAGGCATTTGACTGGGACCTTGCTTACCATTTAAGAAGGTAAGTTCACTATCATCATGGTGAGAAGCAGACAGGCCTGGTGCTACAGCAGTAGCTGAGAGCTTTATATCCTGATCTATAGGCAGCAGGGAGGAGCCGAGAGGGAGGGAGATGGGGGACAGACAGACAGACAGACAGACAGATAGACAGAGAGATCAAGAGAAACAGATTAGGTCTGTCATGGGCTTTTGAAACGTAGAATGCCTCCTCCAACAAGGTCACACCTCCTCATCTTTGCAAACAGTTCATCAAAGCCTACAGGGGCCATTGGATTCCAAACCAGCACTGGCTCACAGATCTCTTTCCTTTCTCCATGGTGTCCTTTGGGCATTCTTCACTTAACCCTTTCTCGTACCTTGGTCTAAATACTGCTTTAGGAAAGGGACTCTCTGCCTTTCCAACCCTCTTGCTTCCAGAATTCTTTTCTTGATAAAATGATCTGTAATATATTTATGCAATTGACTTTTGTTTTCGTTTTTTTCTTCTTTATTTATTTTGTATTTATCAAAAAAACAGTAAAATGAATTTAAAATGCTGAAAAGTTAACAATAACTATAAAGAAGATAAAAATCATAAGCATGGCTTATCAAGGGTGATAATGCAAATAAGATTGCTACACATATTTACTTTGTGTTCAGCTTTCCCTCTGAATTTTTTTTCCATCCCTGTATATCCTTATTCAAGGTCCCTTCCCCCTCCCACCACATCAGGTCATTTTTCTTCTCCACAACTCCCCATCTCCTCCCTTGGCAGGGAGCAGACAGTCCCATGGTCCCACTGACCCAATAATGCTTGGATCAGTCTCCACTCCTGGCAGATCCAGTTTTGTCCCCCCTCCCTCAAGAGTGAGTCAAGTGTTCCTATAGTTGGAGTGGGGTCCGAAGGGTCAGTCCAGGGTGTTTCTGATCCCAAGCTGTTCAGTGGTTGTGGTTTGCCGCTTGGGCATGCTTGGCTTTTTTTCTTGTTTGTTTGTTTAGAGACCACTAATGAGTGAATAAATCCCCTGCTTATATTTCTGAGATTGTGATACCTCGCTCAGGAGGATATTCTCCAAATCCATCCATTTGCCTGCGAATTTTAGGATATCATTTTTTTCTTACTGCTGAGTAGTATTCCATTGTGTAGATGTACCACAGTTTGTTAATCCATTCTTCAGTTGAGGGACATCTAGGTTGTTTCCAGGTTCTTGCTATTACAAAGAATGCTGCTATGAACATAGTTGAGCTAATAACTTTGGAGTGTGACTGTGCTTCTTTAGGGTATACACCCAGAAGTGGTATTGCTGGGTCCTTGGGGAGCTTGATTCTCAATTTTCTGAGAAACCACCATATTGCATTCCAAAGTGGCTAAACAAGCTTACACTCCCACCAACAATGGAGGAGTGTTCCCCTTGCTCCACATCCTCTCCAACATAGGCTGTCATCTGTGCCTTTTATCTTAGCCAATCTAACAGGTGTTAGGTGGTATCTCAAAGTTGTTTTGATTTGCATTTCTCTGATGGCTAAACATGAAGAGCACTTTTTCAGGTGCCTTTCAGCCATTCGTAGTTCCTCTGCTGAGAATTCCCTTTTTAGATCTGTACCCCATTTTTTGATAGGGTTATTCAAGGTTTTGGGCTCTAAATTCTTGAGCTCTTTATATACCTTAGATATCAGTCCTCTATCATTTGTAGGGTTGGTGAAAATCTTTTCCCATTCTGTAGGCTGGCATTTTGTCCTATTGACAGTGTCCTTGGCTTTGCAGAAGCTTCCTAGCTTCAGGAGATCCCACGTATTGATTGTTGGTCTTAGTGTCTATGCCACTGGTGTTATATTTACAAGTGGTTGCCTGTGCCAATTTGAAGAAGTGTATTTCCCACTTTCTTTTCTATCAAGTTCAAAGTGGCTGGGTTTATGTTGAGGTCTTTGATCCACTTGGATTTGAGTTTTGTGCAGGGTGACAGGCTTGGATCTATTTGCATTTTTCTGCACACTTCCATCCAGCTATGCCAACACCATTTGTTAAATATACTATCTTTTTTCCATTGAATGTTTTGGAACTCTTTGTCAAAGATCAGGTGTTCACAGGTTTTTGGGTTAATGTCTGGATCCTCAATTCTATTCCATTGATCCACAAGTCTGTTTTTATGCCAGTACCAGGCTGTTTTTATTACTGTAGCTCTATAGGAAAGCTTGAAGTCAGGGATAGTGATACCTCCTGAGGTTCTTTTGTTGAGTAAAATTGTTTTGGCAATCCTGGCTTTCCTGTTATTCCAAATGAAATTGAGTATTGTTCTTTCAAGGTCCAAAAAATATTGTGTTGGCATTTTGATGGGCAGTGCATTGAATCTGTAGATTCCCTTTGGTAGAATTGCCATTTTTACTATGTTGATCCTACCAAATCCAGGAACATGGGAGAGCTTTCCATTTTCTGATATCCTCTTCAATTTCTTTCTTCAGTGATTTAAAATTTTTGTCAAATAGGTCTGTTACTTCTTTGGTTATAGTTACTCCAAGGTATTTAATACTATTTGCAGCTATTATGAAGGGTAATGTTTCCCTTATTTCTTTTTCAGCTCTTCTATCTTTAGTGTATAGA
>PVIH01015842.1:0-11098 GCA_004025045.1 Sigmodon hispidus
GGCTGTAAGGCAAGGGTGAGAGGGAAGCTGAGGAGGAGGAGGAGGAGGAGGAGGAGGAGGAGGAGGAGGAGGAGAGGGCGTGAGGCAATGGTGAGAGGCTCTTTAAACTCCACAGTTTCTGCTTTGCACTGAGAACCCGAGATCCTGCTTGTTGTTCAACAGAGACCAATAATTAAGAAGGAAGAGAAGATGTTCAATTAGCGGCTAGAGATCTGCAGTCCAGCTCCTGGGAGCCAGAGGCTGCAAGCTCAGGACTTTGAGGTCATTCTCAGTTACAGAGTGAGGTTAAGGCCAGCCTGGTCTACAGGAGACTCCCCCTGCCTCAAGACAACCATGAGAAAGCAAACATCCCCGCCTCAAGGACCCAGCCTAACCAATGAAGAGCCCATGGCCAAGACATGTGATTGGAGAGACCAAAATGCTTCCGTGGGAGAAAAGGTCCTTCATGCAGGGCCTGAGCAGAGGAACTGGCACCATTGTGGGGGTCAGCACCATTGGGGGGCAGGGTCTGCACAGGTTTTATTCCCTGTGTGTTTGGTTTGCTGCTGTTTTCTGTTTCATTGGAACAGACAGTGGCCACATCTTTGTCATCACCGTGATGGGGGCCTGGAGTCCCTGAGACAGTACATTCTTGCTAGGTTTAAATCAATTCAAAAAGCAGCAAGAAATAACCCAGTAGCCTGCCTGAAGACTAACAAACACTTAAAACTAAATAAAATAAAAATAGTAGTGAGTTTTAAAACTTTACAGGAGAGCTAAAGAGCATGCAGACCTTAGAAATTAAAACTAGGAATTCTCTGGAATTGAGCGTTCTATGCTTTATTCTAATGAAGCAGTTTTTAAAACAAGTATCTTACAGCAAAGAGCCTTGGAAACATATGCAAAATACAAATGTCAAATAAAGCAAGGCACTGAATTACAATCACAGTTGTACACACACCCACACCCACACACACACCCCAGCACCAGCAGGAGCAAGCAGTTTCACTGCATCCGCAGCTGCTTCAGCAACACAAAACTACACCGTCAACAGCAACAGGCTGTCCAGTGAAAGTGACAAGTGTGTGCCAAGCTCTGTGCAGGAGCAAGAAGAGTGGGTGGAGCAGAGCTGCAGGAGTGGGTGGTCTGGAGCATGTGCGGCTCCATCATCTGTTGCTAGAACAGTCTTGGCGGGGAAGGGCAATCCTGTGTGGCCTTTGCCCAGTTTGTCAATCCCATGGCAGGGCCTCTATTTTGTAGGTTTCTTTGCTGTAGACAAATTCCAGACTTTTAGTCTTCTCAGTTGTTGGGATGGCTCTACCTTTTGAAATCCATAAATAAATTCCTCCCGAGCCCATCTGTGTATTCTTTTGTCACTGAGGGCATGAGCCACACCAAGGAGCCTGCTCTGGGAGACTAAGCCAGAGAGTGAGACTTTCCACATCCTAGCCAGCCTCCTATTGTTAAAGAGTAGACAACAGACTCAGACAAGAGGCCCAGTAGGTCGCAGTGTCCCTGGGGGAGGGGCACACAGCAGAACTGTTGTGCAGAGAGGAGCTGGATCCCGTGATCCCCTCAGGAGCATGCCATGGTGACCAGGAGACTTCCCCCCAAGCCTCCATGCTGAGGAAGAAGCCTGATACCTGAGGACCTGGATTTGCAGCAGATCCCACCACAGCACCCTCTTGTCTGTGAGGAAATTACAGTAAAACTTCAAAAATGTGGTTTTCTGTCTATTGTTTAGAGCAGTCAAACATTCTTGAGAAATTTTAGACCATGAGGAGGTATAAAATTCACTCATGATTGGATTGGAATCATCAATGTCTGCAGCAATTTCAGCTCTAGACCTGGGTTGGTGACTAAGAAACTTGCTACTATTGCACCAGTGGGCATATCTTGTTATATGTCATTATTATAGCTTGCAGGATTCACAGACAAGTTATATTTTGGCAAAGTTGTCAATACCCTGACACTACAACCAGGTAAAGGCCCAATAGAAATAGAAAATTATAGGTCAATCTCCCTGATGGACATAGATGCCAACATTCTCAATAAAATATTTACAAACCAAATTCAAGAATACATCTAAATCTGAAAGTTCACTTATCACAGTCAAGTTGGCTTCATCCCCAAGTTGTAGGGATTAATAAATGCAATCCACCACAAAAACAGACTCAGGGACAGAAATCATTACGTGCAGAGTGGGCCTAGGGCAAAATCGAACATCTCTCTCTTAATGCTGAAAGTCCGGAGGAATGTAATGACACAGGGAACATAGTTCAAGATAATTAAGGCAATTACAACACACCCAAGGCCAGCATCATATAAAAGGGAACAAAATGTGGAGTGTTTTCCATTAAAGTCAGGAACAAAACAAGGATGTCTATATTTTCCACCCTGAAACACTGAAGACAAGAGGGGAAGGGGAAAAGCAGGAAAGGAAGAAGTAAAGGGTCCATATTTTCAGGTGATGATTCCATACCTTAAAGACCTTCAAGACTCCATCCGAAGACTTCTAAGCTGATAAACGAAGTGGCCGGATACAGATTCCTCATAAACCAGAGCCTTGCTATCCACAAACAACAAACATACAGAGGAATAATTGGGAAAACATGTCTTCCTCAATAACCTCAGAAAGTCTTAGAATAAATCTAACAGTGAAGTGAAGGACATGTACCATGAACACAGCAAAACACTGGGGAAACAGCCTGGAAGCCGGGAGATGGAGAGACTTTCCACGGCCATGGACCGGCAAGACTAACGTTGTGAAACAGCCAGCCCTCTTACCAAAAGTAGCCTATAGTCTAAGGTAATCCCTATCAAGATTCCAATGCGATTTTTGACAGAAATTGAAAAAATTATCTCAAAATTCATGTGGAAACACAAAAAGACTTAGGATCCAAAATAATCCTGAGCAATAAAATCATTGGTGAATGTGTCACCATCCCAGACCTTAAATCAGACAACAGAGCTATAGCAATAGAAATAGCAGGGAACTGGTATAAAACAGGGACACTGATAGTGGAATAAAGCTGAGACCCAGCTATAGGCCTACAATTATACACACTTGATTTGCGATAAGTAAGCCAAAACACACATGGAAAAGAAGATATCATAATTTTTTAAATTTTCCATTATTTCTTCATTCTTTTAAAAAATTCTCTCTATCTTACAATACTTTACTTTTTCATGTCAGCTACCACTTTAGCACCATGCATTGGTTTGTCTGTCTGTTTGCTTTGTTTTTTACAGAAATGCAGTCTAGGACAGGCCTGCTAGTACATGTAGCAAGGTCTGATTCCCTGTATAGATTCCCTAACTAATTTTACATCCACTCCAGAGCTTAAAAATACAGATTTTAAAAATAACTAAACAAAGGCAGCAGTAGCATGTTCAGCCAGGCCAGAGAAGCCCAGTGTTGCCCCCCCAAGCTGTTGCCATAGTAACAGTAACAAACCAGTGTCCTTAGGTGAGAAGCCAATGTTTTCTTTAATCTGCAGAGAGAACGGTTTCTTTATCTTTTTCATAATTTGTACATTTGTACAGAAGAAAAGACTGTATTACTCTTAAAATGCCTGGTAGATTGTGCTGGCTGAGCGCTGGGGCAGCAAACACTAGAAAGAGGCCGCAAGGGTCTCTACCCTGGATGTACTTTCAGGCCCATGGCTGCTTCATGGTTCTGGACCTGGACTGAGACTGAGCAAATTATGATGGAAGCCCTCAGCAGAGAAAACCTCACGGCGGGCCGGAAACGGAACCCAGGCTTTGACATGAGGGCCACTGAGAGGTCTTTCCCACCACTGCGTGCCTCATGCCTGGTTTCTCACAAACCTGGATTTTTATCAGTGAGTCACAGAGAGAGGCTTGTTCAGGCTATAAGCCCTTAAAGGAGAGATGAAATCAGTCTGCCTTCCGCTTTTTGCACAAAGAAAAAGATCAGATGACAGTTTACCTAGTTAAGCCCCACATGAAATGGCTAACTCAGATGGTCACTATTATTGATTGCCACAGTGGGTTCAGTTAGAACCCCCAAAATATTACAAATCAGTGTAAGTGTGATCTCTTCCTTCATAAATATTTAGGAGACAAACTGGGTGTTTTAGACTAAATGTTGTTCAAGAAAACTTCTTGTAGATGGAGAGGTGGTTCAGTGGGTAAGGGTGCTGGCTGTTTCTCCAGCAGTCCAGGGTTCAGGTCCCAGCACCCACATGTCAGCTCACAGCCTCTTGTGACTTCTGTCCCAGGAGATCCCATGCTCTCTTCTGGCCTCTGTGGGCACCAGACATGCACATGGTACACAGACATACATGCAGGCAAAATACCCTTACACATAAAACTTAAAGAAACAACTTTCTAAAAGGAGAAAGCAGTGTAAAGCTGCTGGGAGAAAGCATGAGTGGAGTGGGTTACACATGGACTTAAGACAGGTTAGGACAATCAGTGGTGCTCTGCCCCATACGTGTGCACATGCGTGTGCATAGATTCACGTGTGTACCCAAACTATATGATACAAAAGAACACTGAAGTAGATTCATGAGTAAGTTTCATTAATAGTAACTTTCAGACACATCCTCCCTTCCCAGCTCTGTCCATATGCTGAGAAGCTCTCCCTTCTGGGGACTGGGGCTGCAGCGCAGTGGCCAAGCACTTGTATGGCACACACATCGCCAGCTCTGCAGGACAAATGTCCTCTGACATGATGATGACTTTCTCTAAGAGATGCCAAAGCTAACCAGCGCTTCACTTTCCTGGGAAAGGAAACATCTGCTGAGTTATTACTGCTAATAATCTATTAAGTCAAATTGACAAATGATTATTTCTCCTTCAGAAATAATGTGTATTTGTTTTAGAGAGATGGGAAATTAAAAAAAAAAAAACTGCCAATAGAGAATGACTCACACCATTACATTTAGTACCTCTGCTTGCTCAGTGGGTTAGGGTTTTTAAAACATAAATGTAAATGCCACGTTGCTTTTTATCTAGCATCTGTAGTTAGGCAAACTCCACAGTTTGCATTCCTGTATTCCAGCACAATAGAACAGCAAGAAACGAAAACAGAATACCTTATGCTTAATTTAGAATTAATCAGAAACATGTGCTATGCTTCCTAAACTGACTCGGCAATTAGTGAGCTCTAAAGCAAGCACAGCCGGAGCCCTGCTTCCAAGTATAAAATGGGGTGAGTTTCAGTTCTTTTAGGGTTTTGCTCCCCTCATCTCTCTGCTTCAGGTGGGGATGGATCCTCTTTCAGGGAAGCCCAGTGTAGTGAAAGTGCACATGTTGCCCATCCCATCCCATCTTTGCAGCATCACATCCTTCCTCGAGTTTTCCGTAAGAAGAGCAAATGTCCAGGGTGCGCATTCGACACAGTAGAAAGAACACCTGTGGAAGGCAGGAAATAAAACAGCACGGGGGAAGACAGAGGCAGGCAAATCCTGTGAGTCCCAGGCCAGCCTAGCTAAGGCGGGAGTTTCAGGACAAGCAGGAAACCCCAAGGACACCGTGTCACCACCAGTGAGTGCACCACGACATTGTGATCACAGACTGTGCTCTTTGGTGGCACAGTGTAGCTTCTTTGCGTCGAGTTAAATTTTCCTGCACACTTGGGAACAGCAGTCATGTTTGTATCCTGACCAAAATATTCAAGTTCAGTCCAGACTCACTCATTAGAGACAGCCATCAATTCCAACAAAGCTCTCCGTCTGAATCATGACTCACTGAACTACTGTGGAATCAGATTTTACTGTTAGAAAATATTTCATGGTTAAAAGAGCATCACCCAGAGAGATTTGGGATTTGTTCTGTCTCAGAGAGCCATGATTTTAGAACCTGGTTATCAAAGCTAGAAAATTCTCAGGGAGTCACTCTGAAATGATGGCTCTGAGAACTTCCTGTTCTCAGTTGCTGGACGCTGCTGCCAATTTTGTTGCTCTGTGAATACTGTGGAGAGATTACATTGCTTCATATGACTTTAAGAGTTTCATTTCCTCTGTAGTTTCACTTATAGATCTAGAGAATATACATATATACACACACACATACACACATGCATGCAAACACATGCACATACAGACATACATATATATACATACACATATATACACAAACATATACACACAGACATACATGCATATATCCACACGTACATACATACATACACATATATATAATGTAACATACCAAGTCAAAACAAAAAATACCATGTGGTTTCTCAGCTTACTCTCCAACCTTACTTTCTTACATTTTGTTTTCCTTTTTCAGAGACCCTTATTAACATATATTATTCATGTAAAACATGGGCTTTGTTATGACATTGTACATAGATATAAAGGTCTTTGGTGATAATCACCCCTGTCTCCCCCCTACTGCTCCCGCAACCCTGTGTCTCTCTAAAACCCCACTTCTAATTTTACATCTTATGTAGATTCCACATTTGGGTGAACGTGGGTTATTGTCTTGCTGAGTCTGGCTCATTTCACTTAGCATGATGAGCTCATGTTCCATTCACTCCCCTGGGATGACATGATTTGGGTCGTCTCGATGGCTGACTAATGCTCTGTTATGTACTATACCATTTTCCTTACATGTTTACCTGATGAGCACCTGAGCAGAAGACAATACTCGGCCATTGTGGGTGTCACCACAGTAAACACAGGCACACTGGAATCCCAGTGGAATTCCAACTGTGATTCTGCTGTGTACCAATGACACGTACAGCCTGCTCACACTGAAGTCTCAGTTGTGGGTTTTTGGAACCCTGCACACTGTTTTTGGTAGTAGCTCCACTAGCTTACACCCCACCCACAGCATATAGTGCTCCCTTCCTGTGTGTCGTCAACAGAAGCTGTTGCTTGTTTCCTTTATTATGGCCATTTCGATTGTGGTGAGACTGGATTTCAGAGCAGTTTTGGTCTGCATTTCCTTTTATTGGCCATTAGTACTTCTTAAAACAAAAATGTCTGTTCAGTCAATTTGTCCACTGGCTGGTTGGTTGGTTGCCTGTCTTAAAATGTCCAAGTTCTTGAGTTCTCTTCTATATTCTGGACCTTCAGTGGATGGCTGGACTCTCTACCATGCTCCAGGCTGCCCCCTCACTCTAGCAATGGCTCCCATGGCTCTGCAGAGGTCTCTAGTTTGCTGTCATCTCATTTGTCAACTCTGACTTTCACTTCCTGAGCTGCTGAATACACATGTATATCATGCATGTCTTGAAGGATGACCACTGCATTTTCTATGGCATTTTCACATTGAGTCATTAAAATTTAATATCATTCTTTCATTGTGTGTGTGTGTGTGTGTGTGTGTGTATGTGAACATGAGTGCAGTGCCTGTGGAGGCCAGAAGAGGGCATCAGATCCCCAGAACTGGAGTTATAGATGGTTGTGAGACATTTGGTGTGGGTTCTGGGAACTGAACTTAGGTCTTCTGCAGAGCAGCAAGCACTCTCAGTCCTGAGTCACTCTCCATGCCCTTGGATTGATTTTTGTACTATGTAATGGGTAAGGGTCTGGTTTCATTCTCCTATAGTTTTTCAAGCACTACTTGCTAAGTGGCTATATATTTTTCTTATGTGAATTTTAGGACTTTTTACTATTTCTATGAATAATATCTCTGGTATTCTGATGGTCTCTGAACTGGCTCTGTACAACACTCTCAACAACAGTCATTTTAACAACATTAGTTCTGCTGGTCCATGACATGAGAGGCCTCAAGTCCATCAGTCTCTATACCTTTGACTGTAGAAGCTGTTCATCTCCTTTGTTAGGTGTTTTCCTAAGTTACTCCTGCTTGATCTAGTCTGTTGTTGAGGCTCTAAACTCTATAACTATTTTTATTCCATTTGTTGAGTTCTCTTCATTTCTCCTCTCTTGGTGTTTGCTGAATCTCTTGTTCTGGTTATGAATTTCCTTTTAATTGTCTGTCTGTATTGTGTTGCATTTCTTGTGCTTCTTTAAAACATGTGAAGCCCGAGTAGATGGCTGAGTCATTAAGGAGGCTGCTATGAAAGCATAAGTATCTGAGTTCGAATCCTAGCGTCCATAAAAAGCTGGGTGCAGCAGTACACATATATCACCCCAGACAGGTAAATCCTTGGAGCTCAGTGGACAGCCCATCAGTCAGCCTGGCCAAACCCATAAGCTTCAAGTTCAGTGAGAGACACTGCTTTAAAAATTGAGCTACATGACTCAGTGAGACACTCAGCATTGGATTCTGGCCCCCATGTGTACATGCACCTGCATACTCCTACACAAATATGTACATACAACACACATACACACTTGTGGGATGCATTTCTGTATGTTGCAAAATAAAGAAACTGTCTTGCCCTATGGCAGGCATCTTAGAAGTAGGCAGGGAAAATGGAGCATAGATAGGGGAAGGAGGGCAGAGTCAGAAAAGACACCATCCAGCCACCCAAAAATCAACATGCAAAGGAACCCATGGCCATATGGCAAGACAGATTAATGGAAATGGGTTTAATTAAGATGAAAGAGCTAGCTAGCAATGTGCCTGAGACATAAGCCAAACAGCATATAATTAATATAAGTGTCTGTGTGTTTTTGTGGGACTGCGGGTCTGTGGGTTTGGATCACTGGCCGGGCAGGCCAGAAACCTATTTCTACACACACACACACACACACACACACACACACACACACACACAAGCTTGGACTCAGCACTGGCTACTGAACTTGTGACACTATTTTTGCCTCTGCCCTCTAGGTACCGAGATCAGTTGTAAACCTGCCTTCTGTTGAGTTTGTGGGCATCTGTGGCTAGGGCTCTTGTTTGCTCCTGGAGGTGTGTTATCTGCCTTGTTATCTTCTGTGCTCCTATGTGGGCATCTGCACATCTGGAGGAGGCCGTCTATTGGGTGGCATGGGATTGTTCACATCTCTGTGAACTTTTACTGTACATTCCCTTACTGAATGTCTCAAGTACAATGTCAATGTAGGTGCACAGGTTTTTAGGGTTCTTCCCAGCTTTACTTCCTCCGAATATCAGGAGAGGTCAGACGATAACATGACTAACACCCTGAACTACGCTGTACTCGGCAAAAGGGGCAAACAAAGCAGCGGCTGTTCAGAGGAGGGTGGGAAGGTAAACATGGAGCTGGAGAAAAGTTCTAAGCACGGCAGAAGTACTCAAGGAGAATTCTAGATGATGTGAAGAGAAAGCCACTTCAGGAAGAAATAAGCGAGTCACTGAGAGCAAGTTAGCTTGATGGGTACACACTGCACAACCAGGAGAAAGTAACCCTGGAAAGGTTAATGTGATGGTTTGAAGGAAACCCTGAGGCACAGGCCCCGTGCTACATGGGGGCAACGAGGAGATGCTGGAGACCAGAGAGAGGAAAGGGCATCGGCTCTCCTCAATAAAGTCTTCCAACTTTGGACTTTCCACCTCAGGGAAATTTGTTTCATGTCTCCAAGCCTTCCCCTTAAATATGAAGCTTGAAAATGCACGAAGCAGGCAGTGACAGCTGTCATTGGTGCAGTGTGTAGGCCAGGGTTAGGGTGAGATGGTCCAGGACACCACTGGCTACTACTGAGGGACTGGAAGAAATCACTCCTCACTCCGATTATCATTCCCTCTCCACTAAACCCATCAAATTACCGCATTTGTTCACTGTGAGGTTCATGTGTGATATATGCAAGTTACTAAACCAAGTACCTGATGCCAAGTCGAGGCATGCTTTACCCCCTTTCTCTAGAGCAGAAGTGCCTGGCTCCTCGGACCTTTGCCCTCTAATACCGTTCCTGTCCATCATGTCTGACAGACTTGTTAAGCTTCTTTCTCTGCCCTCAGGGGCATCTCAGGAAATGAGTGTCTGTGCAAAGGGCTTCCAGATAAAAAGTGTATCATAAACAGACTGCCTTACACCCACTGGGTTGGGCTGAGAAGTCAATGGATGGCTGAGCACCAATAAGTGAGAAATCATGGTCACTGTTGGGGTTAAACACAAGAATGCTATCAGTGGCACTCGGGAGAAGCTATGATTTAGGGGAACCCAGCCTTCCCAGAGCTGTGGAAGTCAGGAAGAATGGGTGTGTGGAACAGGAACCCAGTCTCCTCCTCCTCCTCCTCTCTCACTGGCTGACCCTCACTGGAGGCAAACTAACAAACAAGTCGGCTATAATCTATCTATGGGAAGCACAGGCAGGGCGGAGACGGAGAACCGCCGGGTGGCGTGGACAGTAACAGGTACCCCCAAACTCACCGCGGCTGCCGCACTCCACTCTTAGGCTGGGCCATTTTGATTCTATTGACACATAAACTCTGGTGAAAAAAAAAATTACTTCATGTGCACTAGGAAATCCTCACCAAACACAGTCCTCATTTACATGCTTCCACTCTAGAGATGCAACCCACAGGGCTCTCCCCCAGAGTTCCTCTTAGGACTCCACTCAGTTTATCTGGGGCCATAAGTAAGCGCCCTTTCCGCACACACTCAGCTTCCTTACACAGGGGCAGTGCACAAGGCTCTCTGGCCATGCATTTGCACATGAATTCATTTTTGCTCTCAACAATCTGGAGCCTTTTGGAGAAGGGTCCTGAGCTGGAAACACTCCTGGTGGGTTTTGCTCAATGCCTACTTCATCTGCATAGGTTCACAGTATCAGACCTTCTTGCTTTCAGGGAGAAATTGCTTCTTCCATCCACTTCCCAAGCTGTACACACAGGCACTAATGTGCATTTCCCAGCAAACCACTTCCAAGTTCCTCAGGTCTGCCTCCGCAGGCCCAGTCAGGGCAGAGAACAGGGACCTGGGTGGACAGTAACCAGGATCCTCACACTGGCTCATGGTCCTTCCTTTTCCCAATCTCAAGTCTGCACATGTTGATTTTACTAAACATGAGTGAAAACCATTTCATCTCAGGAATCCTGCGAAGTCACCAGCAAACACGGCCTCCACCATGCCCGACTGCCATCTTACTTTGATGTCCTCAGAGGCATCCCCCTTCCCCCAGGGGTCACAGACACCCCTCCCTGCCCCCTCACCTGCCAGGCTGCGCTTTATCTTGTCTTCAGTCTGAGGCATCATCTTTCCCATTCTCCGTCCCCGAAGCTGCCCTTTCAGAACCCGCAGGCTCTCTGCCCTGTTCTGTCCTGTTCT
>PVIH01015842.1:11198-48081 GCA_004025045.1 Sigmodon hispidus
CCCCCTCCCCGTCCCCCCTCCCTATGGCTCCAGTTCAACAGTTTATAATGGTTAACAGTACCCTAACCAAGCTCCTCACCTTGGATTCTCCGATTCTTTGTCTTCACAGACATCAACTGATTTTATAATAATGTGTGATGTGAGATTATAGGCATCCATACAGCACTAAGAACTGTGAGCACGGGGCCCATCTAATTTTTCTAAAATTAACTTTTCAAGGAAAGTCTTATTCAAAATGGCAGGGCTGTAGTAGTCAATGGATAACCTCACTGACTCCGGAACCTTTATAAAAAACAACTTATCTGGACAAGTGCATGGTCATTCGGATGACAGCCTCCTTTCAGAACACTTATCTCATCCTGAAATAACTGACACGCAATTAAGTGTCAGACGCTGGATACGGCAGGCACATCCATCCCTCAGTGTCCGCTGTGAGATGTGGAGTCTGGAGACAAGTTCAGGCCCTCCTGTCTCCGGCACTGCGGTACCGCACGCTAGTAACAGCTGCACTTGATTCCTAAGCCACTGCGTCGGTGGGCTTGCGGACCCTCCACGGCCTGTGTATTATTCCACACCTCTAGGAGCTGCTGTTTCCTTGAATGAGATGCTTGTTCCTCGGTATCTAGTCCCTTCACTTAGAATGTTCTTCCTTGTTGTTCATTAATTTCTACTTGTTCTGTTTGCTTTTGAGACAGAGTCTCATGTAGCTCAGGCTAGCCTCCAACTCACTATGTAGCTACAAGACCTTGAACTCCAGATCTTCTGCCTCTACCTCCCCAGTTCTGAGATTTCAGGTCAAATTATTCTTTAACACTAGACTAAAGAGACAACTGCCTTCTTTACTGGGAACTTCTAAACGGAATGACAGTATCTTTTTCTGGGCTTCTGAGTGCATTTTGACAATGGGCGGTCGCAGACTTTACCACATCTGTGATAACTGCTGCCAAGCTCATCAACAGGCCTATGGGCCCTCAGAGAGTTGTCTGTCTTGGCTTATCCGGTGCTCCTCAGAAGGCAGGACAGACAGAAGAGTTAATAAGATCCCGGATAGCTTAGCTCAGGACTAACTGCCCTGATCAGACCATTGTTTTCCTTCATGACACAGACAAGTCTCTGTATCTGATGTTGCAGATTCCTGGATGAGTTTATGCTGCCCAGTGTCTGAGGTAAGATGTTATTCTTGAAATAAGAAATGAAGGTATTGGGAGGGAACAGTTTCAGTGGTATTCCCATCAGCCCACCTGGGGTAACTGTCAGCAGCTTTTAGGAACTCTCTTCACCACAGAAGAGAGAGACTGGATACTTTTAGAAACTCGCAAGCGGTTCCTGGCCCTGACAAGAGACCAACTCAGCTGCCTAACCTGATTGATGATGCTTTTCCCTTAAGATGCCCAAATTGGGATCCCAATGAACCTGAAGGTAGGGCACACCTACAACTCTACCACCAGACACTGATGGCTGGTCTCAGGGCAGCAGCATGCCGACCCACCAATCTAGCAAAGGTAAGAGAGATTCAGCAAGGAAAGGAAGAAGCACCATCCGTGTTTCTAGAAAGACTGATGGAGGCATAAAAACGATACACTCCATTTGATCCAGAGTCAGAAGAACAGAGAGGGGCCATGGCAATGGCTTTTATAGGACAGTCAGCCGCTGATATCCGCAAGAAACTCCAGAGAATGGATGGTCTGCAGGATATGCGACTCAGAGATTTGGTTAAGGAAGCTGAGAAGGTCTATTATAAAAGGGAGACAGAGAAAGAAAAAGAACAGAGATTACAGAAGGAAAAAGAAGAGAAGGAGAGACAGAGAGAAAAAGATCAGGAAGAGAAGGAGAGATTAAGAGACAAAAGAAGGAATAGAGAATTAACAAAAATTCTGGCCACAGTAATAGAGAATAGAGATGCCAGGGGCAGGAATAAGAGAGATAGGGACCTGGGCCCAAGAGCACGCCTGGGCCCCAATCAATGCACATACTGCAAGGAAGAAGGACATTGGGCTCGAGACTGCCCAAAGAAGAGAAAGAAGCCCACAGATCTTCTAGTCTTTGAAGACTAGGGAGGTCAGAGTTTGGACCCCCTCCCGAACTCTGGGTAATCTTTAATGTGGAGGGGACTCCAGTTAATTTCAAGGTTGACACAGGAGCCACCTTTTTAGCCCTGCAGAACCCCTTAGGGCCACTATCAAAGAAACGGTCCCTGGTGCAGGGGGCTAATGGAAGTAAACACCGGCCGTGGACCACCAAATGAACTGTAGATCTAGGAAAAGGAAGAGTTCAACACTCCTTCCTTGTAATTCCTGAATGCCCAATACCATTACTGGGGCGAGACCTGCTCACTAAACTGGGGGGGGGGGCGCAGGATCACTTTCCACCCTAGGGGTCCCCAAGTGGAATTTAACAACCCTCTAGTGAGACAACCTGCTCTGACAGTACTGACTTTATCAACAGAGGAGGAGTACTGCCTGCATGAAACCCCCAGGGGTCCGGAAGAGTCAACTGAGGCTTGGAAGGAAGCCTTCCCTGGGGCCTGGGCCAAGACAGTGGGATTGGGGATGGTGCTTCTCCAGCCTCCCATCGTGGTCACCCTGAGGCCTGCGGCCTCCCCAATAAGGGTCAGACAATACCACATGAGCAGAGAGGCCCGTGAAGGAATCTGCCCTCATATTCTCAGGTTTCTGGAGCTCAGGGTCCTGCAGCGCTGTCAGTCAGACTGGAACACTCCTCTGCTTCCAGTCAAAAAGCCAGGGGCAGGAGACTATCGCCCTGTCCAAGACTTAAGGGAAATAAACACTCGGGTACTGGATATCCATCTGACCGTGCCAAATCCATATAACTTGTTGAGTACCCTTGACCCTAGTCGGAGATGGTACACTGTCCTAGACTTAAAAGATGCCTTTTTCTGTTTAAGATTACATGAAACTAGCCAGCCTCGTTTTGCTTTTGAATGGATAGACCCTGAAGCCGGGTTCTCCGGGCAACTCATCTAGACACGGTTGCCACAGGGATTTAAGAACTCACCCACCATATTTGATGAAGCACTACACCAGGACCTACAGCCGTTCAAGCTAACCCCGAGGTAACATTACTTCAATATGTAGATGATCTTCTACTAGCCGCATCGACCCCAGAGCAATGTAGACCAGGAACTGAGAAACTGCTTTTAGAATTAACCCGGCTTGGATATAGAGCCTCGGCCAAGAAAGCACAACTCTGCCGGCCCAGTGTCACATTTCTGGGCTACACACTGAAGGAAGGAAAGAGGTGGCTGACCGAGGCCTGTAAGGCAACGGTCTTCAAAATCCCCAGGCCCACCACTCAGAGGCAGCTGAGGGAATTCCTGGGAACAGCAGGATTCTGCAGACTATGGATCCCTGGGTTCGCAGCTCTAGCAGCCCCCCTGTACCCCCTACTAAAAGACAAAACTGAGTTTAAATGGGAAGCAGAACAACAGGAGGCTTTCGACTGTATTAAAACAGCCCTACTTGAGGCCCCCTCACTGGCCCTCCCTGACGTAAGCAAACCATTCCACCTCTACGTGGATGAGAAACGAGGAGTGGCAAAAGGGGTATTAACCCAAACTCTGGGACCAAGGAAAAGACCAGTAGCTTACTTATCTAAGAGACTGGACTTGGTGGCACAAAGATGGCCTAGATGCTTGCGCTCCATCGCAGCAGTGGCCCTCCTCATGAAAGATGCAGACAAATTAACTCTGGGACAGAGGATGATGGTGCTGGCTCCGCATGCATTAGAGAGCATCATCCATCAGCCACCGGATCACTGGCTCACAAATGCAAGAATCACCCACTACCAAAGCATCCTTTTAGACAAAGACAGGATTTTTTGGCCCCCCAACTGCCCTTAACCCCGCCACTCTACTCCCGGATACCAATGACGAGATAATACACAGCTGTCAGGATGTCCTGGCGGAGGAAGCTGGGGTCCAGCGAGACCTGAGAGACCAGCCATTACAGCACTCGGACCTCATCTGGTATACTGATGGGAGTAGCTTCCTGCATGAAGGTAACCGGCGGGCAGGGGCGGCGGTAGTTGATAAAAATAAAGTCATATGGTCCACTAGTCTGCCAGAAGAAACATCAGCCCAGAAAGCAGAACTCATTGCATTAACCAAGGCTCTTGAATTGGCTGAAGGAAAGAGAGCCACTATTTACACAGATAGCCAGTATGCCTTCGCCACTGCCTAGGTTCATGGGGCCATATATAAGGAAAGGGGATTGCTTACATCAGCGGGTAAAGAAATTAAGCACAAACAGGAAATTTTGGCCCTGTTAGTGGCTGTGATGCTCCCCAAAGAACTAGCTATTGTTCATTGCCCCGGGTATCAAAAGGGCACTGACCCGATAGCAGTGGGAAACAGGAGAGCAGATGAAGAAGCCTGGGCGGCAGCTGTCCAGGGGTGAAATGTCAGGATCCAAACACTGACCCTTGAGAAGGAAGCTAACCAAGAGGAGATAGTTGGAACCATGACCCCAGACAGGGAAACAGAAGCAAGCATATGAGTACCTCTACCGAGTGCACCGGCTTACTCACCTCAGGAAAAATAAGCTCCTACAGCTCCTGACCAACTTCCAAGACATCCCACCAGCTAGGATAAAGACTTTGGCTCAAGAAATAGCAGGAAAATGTAAGGCTTGTTGTCGAGTGCCACCTCGACAGCAAGGAACACGCAACACCGGATCCTTCTCTTTGCAGTTTATTTGGGCCTTTAATTATCTTCTTATCTCTCACTCACTCACTCACTCACTCTCACTCTCAGACATATGACGAACGACCCCACTCACTCACTCTTAGACAAACGACAAACGACCACTCTCTCATGTTTAGACGAACGACCCCGAGGGGAAGTCCGCTCGTGACTAAACACCCTCTGGGCCTCCAATCCCGGTAAGCCACGTGGACATCGCCCATAGGTCCCGAGGCGTCGGAAGCAAGCCACCATCCTCGCCTACAGCCAATAAGGAGTTGTTTACTCCTGAGAGCACTCACCATCCCATCAGGAAGGTGGAAGGCGCAAACCAGCGCCACCTTTAGGGCGTGGTACAACACAGCTCCCTATAGCTTGTCAGCTGGTTAATGCCTTTCCCTCCAAGATCCCAGCAGGAACCAGGTTACAAGGAACTCGGCCCGGCCAGCAAAGGGAAGTTGACTTTACTGAGATCAAACCAGGAAGGGGCGGGGTTCAAATATCTCTTGGTTTTCGTGGATAGCTTTTCAGGGTGGACTGAGGCATATCCTACCTGCCATGAAACAGCAACCGTGGTGGTGAAGAAAATTATGGAAAAGATTTTCCCTCGCTTTGGACTTCCTCAGGTAATCAGGTCTGACAATGGGCCAGAGTTTATGGCCCAGGTAAGTCAGGACGTAGCCAGGATCTTGGGGATTAACTGGAAACTTCACTGTGCCTACAGGCCCCAGAGCTCAGGCCAAGTAGAAAGGGTGAACAGGACCCTAAAAGGGACCCTAACTAAATTAGCCATGGAGACTGGCGCTAGAGATTGAGTGATGTTCCTTCCCTATGCCCTGTTCCGGGCCAGAAATACCCCTTTAGCTAGAATGTGGCTCACACCCTTTGAGATTCTGTTTGGAACCCCTCCCCCAGTGCGAGACTTGGCTATTAATAATGTAAAACAGGTTCCTTCCACCCAATTGTATGATAGGTTGCAGACACTAGCCCGAGTCCAGCACACCCTGTGGCGCCAGCTCTCCGACCTTTACCAGCCAGGAGGGGATGGTGCCCCACATCACTATCAAGTAGGAGACTTCATCTACGTCCAGCGCCACCAGCACCGTACCCTAGAACCTCGGTGGAAAGGACCCTACCAGGTGCTCCTGACCACACCGACCATGGTAAAAGTCGATGGCATGGCTGCTTGGATCCATGCATCGCATCTCAAGCCCGCTCCTACTCCTCCTGATGATTGGATGGTGGAACGAACTGAAAACCCCCTCAAGCTTTGGATCAGCCGCAGGAATCCCCAGCAATAACCCTCATCAATTCCAGTTCCAGACTTGGCAAGTGCTCTCCGGGACTGGAGAAGTGGTATGGAGTATGTCCTTTCCAGACCATCCTCCAGAGACACGGTGGCCCACCCTGCAGCCAGACATGTGCCAGCTAACTGCTGGCCTTGATACATGGGACATTCCCGAGGTGACACCGGGTGGAAATTTGCCCCTCCAAGTCAGCTTGGGGGTCTACCACGACTTGTCAGACTATGGGAATGTGCATGGGTGCTCCACCCCCCTCAGACAATGCAAGCTTAACTATTTACCATTCTATGTGTGCCCAAGAGATGGAAGGATCCATCAACAAGTATACAGATGTGGGGGACCAGAGTCACTATACTTCAAAGCTTGGGGCTGTGAAACTACTGGAACAACGTACTGGAAACCTAGTTCCAGTTGGGATTGGATTTTGGTGGGAAGGAACATTACCCATCCGGGAGAGCCTTATGGAGGCTTTTACAACCACAACCCTTGCCCCCTGAACCAGCTCACAGGAGGAAAACATCCGACCCGATGTCAGGCTACCTCCTCATGTAATGTACTGAATATCACCTTCTCTGTCCGTGGCAGGAAGCCAGAAGACCAAGTAGAATGGCTAAAAGACAGGGCATGGGGACTCAGGTTTTATACTGAGGGAAATGACTTTTGGCTTATTTCTAAGATCCAATTGAAGCTGGGGGGAGCAGGGAAGCCGATAGGACCTAACCAAGTCTTGATTGGTCAGGGACCCCCCATACTGAAACCAGTACCAAAAGAGGTGCCAGTCACAAGCCTGCTGAATGTGACAGCTAGAACTGAGGCACTCACCAGGGCTGCCCCAACTAGTTCCACAGGACAACGCTTGTGAGAATTAATAGATGGAAGCTATACTGCCCTAAATAGCTCCCAGTCCAACCTTACCCAATCCTGCTGGCTCTGTTTAAGTGTCGCCCCCCCCCCTTACTATGAAAGGATGGCAGTTAATGGAACCTATGTGGGGACAAAAAGCTCTGATGCTTGTGACTGGTCTAGCGCTCATAGGCTTACACTGCCTGAGGTAACAGGGAAGGGGGCATAGGGATGCCCCCTCATAAGGATCAATATAGGTGCTTACAGACCCTATCAGTTTCAGGAGACAAATACCTTGTGCCCCCAAATGGAACCAGATGGGCATGCAGTACAGGCCTTACCCCTTGTGTCTCAACCGAGGTTTTTAATTTCACTAGGGATTTTTGTATAATGGTCCAGGTTTTTCCTTGGATTCTGTATCATGCTGGAGAAGCCTTCGAGGAGGCTCAACTCAGAAGAACAAGGTATTGGAGAGAGCCTATTTCCCTGACCCTGGAAGTGTTGTTAAGTTTTGGGGTAGCGGCAGGAGTAGGAACTGGGGCAGCTGCCCTAGTAGAAGGACCCCGCCATCTTAACCTATTACAGTCTGCAATTACCAATGATTTAAGGGAAATAGAAAAATCCATAGAGGGGCTGGAAAAGGCCCTAACCTCACTATCAGAAGTAGTACTACAGAACAGGAGGGGATTGGATTTGTTGTTTCTGAAAGAAGGAGGTCTGTGTACAGCCCTGAAGGAAGAATGTTGTTTCTATGCTGACCATACTGGAGTAGTCAGAAACTCCTTAGCTAAATTAAAAGAAAGACTAGATGCTAGAGAAAAAGGGATACTTGAACAGGAAGGATGGTATACCAAGTCTCCCTGGATCACTACCCTTGTCTCAACCCTGATAAGGCCCCTGAGTATTATTTTGTTAATAGTAACCATCGGGCCATACCTGTTGAATTGAATAGCAAATGCCCTCCAGGGGCAGATAGGATCAGTCAAGATGATGCTCATTAGGCAGCAGTACAGTAGGCTCCCGATGACCCCAGAGACTAATGTCTAGGGTTAGAGATATACACAAGAAAAAGGGGGGGAATGTGAGAATGAGATTTTTCAGGACTGACCTTGAGGGGCAAGAGACAGGCCTGAGAGAGGAAAAAAACAAGCTTCAAGGAAATGAATCCCACTGTACATGCAAAATACCTCCACCCGAGCTCCTCAGCTGCTCTGGGAACCGCTTCAGCTTCCTTTCCCAGGAGCTGGATAGCTCCACACCTACTCTGAGAACTGATCCAACTTCCTTCTCCCAATCCCTCCCCTATCCAATTGGCTGTATAAAAGATACCTCCCAGAGATATTCGGGGCCCACTGGCTCTTTCGGCTGCCTTGGGCCCTCGCGTTAGCTAGCAAGGAAATTTCTTTTGTGTCTGCTACAGAGAGTCTGGTTTGGGTCCCTTTCTCCCGCCCGTTACATTACTTAGAAATAAAGAAAGGAAGGAAGGGAGGGAAGAAGGGAGGAAGGAAGGAAGGTTTCTTTTTTTTAAAAAAAAAAAAAAGAAAAATCAGAGAGTTGCAGGGTGGTAATGGTGTTCATTTTTATGGGAGATACAAGTCATGGCTTAGGATAAAGTTCAACAAACTCTAGATTCTTCCTACCATGCTGTCCTCCTGACTCCAATGTCTCACAGGAGCCTCGAGCCAACACCGAAAAGTTTCTTAACTTTGGTCCATGTTCGCACAAGGAGAGGACACTGCGCACTGGCCTACACATTGACCAGTGAGGTTGCTAGGGGAATAAAGGCACCTACAGCCATGCCTGACAATCTGAGTTCAATTCAAAGAACCCACATGATGGAAGAAGAGATCAGCTCCTCCAAGTTGTACACACACACACACACACACACACACACACACACACACACACACACAAACGTGCACACACAAATATATGGGCAGGATCCAGTTACGCAGCTGTCTTTTTATATTATGTTATGTTAAATATGTATGTATGTATTCCTGGGGAGACACCACTCACCAGCAAGGAGGGAGCTGACTCACGGAAATGACCAGCACCTACAGATGAGGTACAGGAACAGTGTGGAAACTTAAGCATCACCAGATGTCAGCAATGGTAAAGGTGGGACTGGGGCATTGATGCATGCATGGGAAAGGCATCAGAATGTATGTTGATAAAGACATGAATAGATGCAGGAGGAAGGCGTACGATTAAGGGCACCGTGAATGCAGCAAAGAGGTATTTTTGTGGCAGCTTGAGAAACAAATGGGAGCAGAGCCAGAAGGGCTGTGAGGATCCACACTGCCTCAGGAATCTCCAGGAGACCGTATAGGGACTGGACTACGGTAACTATAGTAACAAAAAAGAGGTGGGAGAAGGGGTGGATTGAGCAATGCTCCAAAAGTAGAGTTGGCAGAGATTTGAAAATGATTGGCTGATGGGCAAGAAGCAGACACTGGATGCTGGCACCAGTGCTTTGGGTGTGAACAAAGGACAGCCGATGGCACCACTCACCAAGACAAAAACAGAGCAGGAGCAGTACTGTGAGCTCCTGGAGGACTCAAGTCCAGAGGTATTTAGGTGCAACTTGAGAGTAAAGTGGTGATCAGGCCACAGACACCAAAGATATTACCATGGGTATGTGAAGAAAGAAAAAAAACAATACATGCAGGACATCTATTTTAGAAGGCTGGAAAAGAGAACCGGAGAGCATTGTGTGAGCCAGGCTGAGCGTGGAAAGGCAGTCACAGGGACATGGGGTGAATTATTTGAGGTACAGGGCTGGTCCAGAGATCAGTTTCCAGAGTTGGCTTAGCAGCTATGTTGTGAAATGCTATCTTTCAGGCATGGTGTAGCCATTGCTCCTCCACCTCTCTTGTGGCTACCTTAAGAGACACGTACAAAGCCAGGCCCACTGATGGTCATCACTGCAGGAACAGTCTGAGACATTTATCCACTTCTGAGGATTTAAAGGCAGTTCAAGCTTGAGAGATTCAGCCATGGGAGGGACTTGTTTTCCTTGGTGGTATGGTCGTTCCTAAGTTTGCCCACATTCCTGGTCAATCCTAATTACACTAAAAGCTCACTGGCTCACCAAACCATACCTGCATAAAATCATATTTTTGTTGATGCCATATCTGGGGTAAGCAGATGCTTGCTCATTGCTCTTGAAAAACTAATACATCAAACTGAGACAAGGATATGAAATGTAGCACTCAGCAAGAGTGGGAGTGTATGTCAGCGGTAAGTTACCAGCCTAGCATGCATAAAGCCCTGGGTTAGATCATCAGTATCTGTAGAAACAGCACTAAGGAAGTCATTTGCAACCTCCATGAAAACAGCCCTGGGACAGCCTAAGCTGAGAAGTGGTCAGAAAGTAAAGCAAATATGGTATATGTAACCAAAGACTTCAGAATGTTTGGACCTGAAGAGGCACATTCCTTTATATATCTCACATCCATTAAATATTCAATATTCACCCAAAAAATACTGGCAATATTGTAGTAGGCTACGGAAGAGCAAAGCTGACCCCAGAACTGCAGATAATCCCCATTCCTTGGAGATGGCAGTAGTAGCTCACACCATTAGTACCAGCACTTGAGAAGTAGAGGCAGGAGGATCTCTGTGAGTTCTAGGCCAGGGTGGTCTATAAAGAAAGTTCCAGAACAACCAAGACTGTTAACACAGAAAACTGTCTTGAAAAAACAAACAAACAAACAAAGGCTGGAAGAGATGGCTCTGTCCTCTGATATTCTAGACTAATTTTATTAAATACATATCACCATAGTGCACGCACAGATAAAAGTAGACAGGGGTGAGGCTTCCAGGGAAGTCATTTTATAAGTGTGTCAGATGGTATTTTCCCCGATGAAAGCACACAAAAGCAGCTGAGGAGGAAAGAATAAAGCTGGCAGGCGCACTGAGAATAAAATGGACCCAGAGGCAGCTTGAGGCAGAGAAAACACGAGACAAGCAGACTAAGGTATAGTGGGACTCAGGTATCATTTGGGCAAAGCTTGGAGGCCTGTCTCTGGAGTACCCCGGGAGCCTGAATAGGATGTGGCCAGACCCCATCGAGAGGGCAGGATACTGACCTTCCTTCCTGTTTGTTCTTGCTTTCTCAGGAGTGAATAGAACATTTCACTCTCACTCTCCAAGAATTGTCTTAATGTTCAATTTGTATCACGGAGTGTTTACATAATCCCTTAATAAATATTAACCCTTTATATGCTATATTACTAGTATATATTTTGCAATCCTAACTAACACTGCTGAGGTAGACAGGAAAGGCTGCCACGGGCCCATGGGGGACTGTTTTGGAAGGTTGTAAATCTTTATGAAGTGGATCACTGGGGGTGGGCCTTGAGGCTTAACCTTGCTCTGTCATTCTTTCCTGATGTATCAAGGGGCCAAAGGTCACATTCACACAGAGGTGCCCCCCTGCTGTCTCCACCCCTTAAGATGGACTATACCTCCTTAAACCATGACCCAAAGCAAACCCTTCCTCCCTCTCCTACTTACTTCTGTTGAGGGACTTTATCATAGGGATGAGGAAAGGAATTCAGACAGCAGCCCAACATCCCATCCATGCATGCCATCCAGGAACAAGGCACTGTCTGAGCTAACAAGTTGATGAGATCAATCACAGACACAGTTCTGCATTTCAACCTTCACTAAATTAGCTTGAGTACACAGAAAACCCTTAATTTCTGATTACTAAAAACAAATGGGCATTTATGGACATTCTCTCTATCATGGTAAAAACCCGCCACCAAGAGGTATGTTTTAAATAAGGTTTATTTTGTTAGAATCACTTACAAAATGAAGTTTTAGCAACGCGCCAAGCCGCCGTACCGACCCGTACTGACCCGCTGCCTCGCCTCGACCCGGGACCGGAAGACCCGCCTCTCTCTCCGCGCTCCGCTTCCGTCTCCACAGACCATGCCCCTCCCACACCTGTACAATCCATGATTTCCCGCTACATCTCCCCATTTTGTCTAAATAGGAAGGTTCTAAACTAGGTATAAAACTATATATTACAGGGATTACCATAAGACAGTGTGTGGGAAAGAGGAAGGTGCTAACATAAGTGAGGTCAAACTACCACTAACAAACAACTACAAAGTGCAATTTAATATCTAAAATGTTGATACAAAAAAATGTACAAGGATTGCTTTAAGGCTGTTTATTTTAAATAATAGAGTTCTAAGACTTGAGTGTCTTTGTTGGAATGTGAAGTAATAACAACCTTAACTATCTAATCTTCAACACCGTCAAGACCTGAGAAGGAAAATATATACCTAAAGTTGGAAGCATGAAGTAACTTCCAGAATATAGGAGAAGACAACGACAGTTAACTTCCTGGACAGTGTATGATGTAAATAAATAACTGTTTAGACCCATGCAGGGCACCGTAGAAGTGGGTGGAGAATCAGAGGCAGCCAGGTAGAAGGAGGGTGGAGTTAGCCATTCTGCATTGGACCCCCAAGAGGAGCAGACATGTAAAAGGTACCGGCCAGCCACGGGCTGAGCCACGTGGCAGGAAGATTAATAAAAATGAGTTAATCTAAAAAAAAAGAGCTAGCTAGTAATGTACTTAAGATATGGGCCAAACAGTGTTAAAATATATAAGCGTGTGATTCATTTCTTTTGGGAGACAAAAGCCACAGACACACAGACCAGGCTCCAAACCACAGCTGCCTCACACGCCAAGTTACAAACTCCAGACCCAACACGGGTCAAAAATACTTACTACAACACTCTCCCCCATCACACCAGAGAATACATTGTGCAATACTCTCGACATTTATTATCTGGAATTTGTCCAGGTAGATTTACTTTGGTGCTCTCAACATTTTCTGTAGGATTTAATTTCTATGAGCAATGGCTTCTCACTCTGAAGTGAGAAGTGTCCACAAGAACAGGAGAGACATAAGGTACAAGTGGAGAGTTCCCTGGCTGTTCTCTGAGGATTCTGGAAGGCCCAGCTCTTGGACGACACGAGCATGGACGGCAGAGGGTAGAGAATCCTGAGCACTGTGTGATGAGCAGCGGGGAAAGGGCTGGAGGGCACCGTCAGGACTCTATGCACTGTAGCTTCCTTTGAAGGTCACGGACAGAATCTGAAACGGAATCTGTCAGTCACATCACTTGTAAAAGCTTTTCAAGTGATGACTAAAAATGTTAGTACTTCTTCTAGTTACTGTGTTTTCACTTGAGAAACACACAGCAGTGTGTTGCTAAGGTTATGTCTAAACCATATGAAGCTGATAAGAATATCCAGTGAGGAACAAGATGACTGACCCTGGGTATCCACAGGGATACAAAATGGCACCGGATGTTGGGGAACCCCAAAGTAAGCAGGGATGTAAACTTTTTAATAAGTAATTCTAGCAGAATGTCACTTTTTTGGGTCTGTAAAAATATAACCTTGGGGTCAAAACTGCGTGCCTCTGCCAGTCTGCCAACATGTCTGTAGGCCAGTGTTTACCTCCATATAGCCTGTGTGCCAGCCTGTGCCTGCATATGTACAGATGCTGGTGTTTGCCTGGGCACTTGGTAGCAGTTCCCTGCCTAATGGTCCCTGTGGTGGTCTTTACCTAGAGGGAATAAGATCTTATCTGTCCACAGCTCTCCTAATCTCTGGCCTCTGACCACATGTGACTGGCTTTCTTTCCTGGAATCAACACTTGGACCTTATGGTATTGAAATGATAACGGCATATAACCTAAGACATATGCCCGAGAGACTACACTGAACAACGAGAGACTACACTGAACAACGTAAAAGTCTTTGTTGGTAAACAGGAAAGTCAACTCTGCCAAGAAGTCCCTCACCACCCCCCACCTCCACCCCGCCTCATTTTTTCAATGTAACACAAGCTAGGGTTGCTGTAAAGAGGAAACTTCATTTGGAAAACACCTCTATGAGACTGTGGGCTGCTTGTTGATCGATGGCTGATCTGAATGTTCCCAGCCCACTGTGGGCAATGTCCACCCTTGGCAGGCTAAGTAAGCCAGAATAGTGTCCCCCCATGGCTTCCGCTTCAGCCCCTGCCTCAGTGTTCCTGCCTTGCTTGAGTTTCTGACTTGGGCTCACACAAAGGCCTGTGGTCAGGACATGTAAATCAAACAAACTCTTTCCTCCTCTATTTCCTTTTGGTCATGATTTTTGTTTGTTTTTGTTTGTCTCATTTTGTTTTGTTTTTCACAGTAATACAAACCTACACAGGATACCACCTTACTTGGATCCAGTGTCCAAGCTTCTAATTCTAGGAATGTGCCAGAGGACTGGGGAGTGCAGTTAGTGGAACATGGCTAACAGATCCTTCGGTAAGACCTGAGCTACAAACAAGAGCAGTGCCAGAAAAGAAACTAAACAACTCTATCAAGATATTAGTTTTGGAAATGCTAATCCAAAAGCTGTATGCACCACTTAGCTGTAGAATACAATAACAAAGCATGTGGTTCAAAGACTCTCAGAAGGTGGTGTACAATATATACAAAAGAAACAATGGGTCTTTAACTAAAAAAAAAAAAATGAAGATGACATTTTGTGGCTGAGGGAATAAAAATAATAATGCCACAAAAAAGAGAGAAAAAAACACAGGAGGAGAGAGAAACAGGTTTGAGAGAAAATATAATAAATCTAGTTTGGGATGTATTAAGTTTCCTGGTGAGACATCCATGTTGAGATATCCAGAAACAGTTGGAAATGTTTTGGCTTCACTGTGAAGTCTTGATTAGCAGAATTGGTGGGAAGCCACACACAGAGTGGATGAATCTATAAAAAAGGATAGGATGGTGCCCAAAAAATGGAGAGGAGAAGAGGGAAGGAAAGGAGGAGAGGAGAAGGGAGGGAGGGAGAGAGGGAAGCAGGGAGCGGAGATTGGGAAGTGCAGGACACTATTGTACATGGGCAAAACAGAAGAGTAAGTGCCCACCAAGGGGCCACCCAGCAGTCCTGGAGGGAAGCAGGACGGGGTTTCTTCCTTCTGCAATAGAGGCCTCAAGGGTCAGGTCTTTACAGGAAGATCTGCTACCCAGGGCCCCATCAGCCAAATCATCCACTAACCTCACTGCAGTTAGCAGAAGCGCCTGATGAGGCAGTGTCTTCCCTAGGTTTGTATGACTGTAAATAAATAAATAAATAAATAAATAAATAAAAAAGGCCACAACCATACAAAAGCCAAGCTAAGTGTACCTGACACCTGGCCTTAGCATATTCACTGTTAATATTTTTATTAACAGATTAATTTTCATAAAGACATTCTCTTTAAAGAATGCCATATTCTTTGACCTCCTCTCCCATGAGTCTCCTTCCTACCACGGACAGCCTTGCTCCTACTCAGTTTTCTGCCATATATATATTTTATTGTAGGATATATTGTATAAGCTGTAACCCACATGTGAGCAATGACGTGGGGTACCCACTTGTCTAAGTTATTTAACATTATGTTCATTAAACTCTTTAGTTTCACTCAGAGTCTTCCAAATCCAACATCACCTTTTGCCTAGATAGTTTGTCTCTAATTCTTTCTGGGACCTGTTCCTGCTGACCCTGATCCCTTCATGGCACTGTAGTTAGACTTAAAAACAAAGAAGAGACAGTTTACCCACTCAAGAGCCTTAAAATGCTTTTATTACTTTGTGGCTAAAGATTGTCATCCACCATCCTTCCCAGGTGACCACGTGCCCGAGTGTGCGCATGCTCACAGGACAACAAGTATGGCCTGCACTCTGTTCTTTGGGCATGGAGCCTTCTCCCTCTTCCCCCCAAACAGAAGAAGACTACGGTGGGGATCACTTTGTCATATAATCAACTCTTTGGGCCATCTAAGGGAGAAAAGATTGCTGAGATAAGGAAGAAGAAAAGAACATGAAAATAAACTCTGACATGTTTTCTAAGCTTGATAACAAAGAAAAGCAAAACAAGGAGAGTTGGGAATTACAGGGATTCATAGCACCTGTCAGCAAAAAGCCAAACCTCTGAGCTGGGGCCTCCACCATCTGCTTAGGGAGACACCATCACTGCGGGCCAGTGTCTGATGATACAGTCCAGTTAGTACATATGGCTGGACTCTTTAAAGTGAGTCAGAATGTCTGAAAGGTTTGACTTCCACAGTAAAATGGCAAGAGAGGGGCATCAGACCCCAGTTTTCTAGGTAACAGAGTAGTCACCAAAGAAACTAATAGATCGGACCTCAGCCAAGACACCAAGTGACACCACAGGATGATATGCAGAGCTCATATTTTCATCTCCCTACTTCACAGCTGACTCTCTGCTAGTGGGCAGAGGTCCCTGTGTGCCATCCAGCTGAATCTTACTTCCTAGCAACATAGACAAGAGCCTGCTTCTGCCTCCTCTATGCAAACTCCAAAGCCCTTGTCAGAATGTTCTGAGGGCATCACCCTGCTGCCTGTCACTCCAGAGCCCCTGAAACCACAGCCTCAGTCTGGGAAGCAAAGGCACCCAGAAGCTGTCTAGGGTCTCAGGCTACACACATCATTTGTTCTACAGATGACTGACATTTCCGTTGGAGCCCAGTCTGGATGAGTGAGAGACTGGTGCCTCAACACCTTTTAGAGAGCTCAGAATAGTCAGCTTGACTAAGGAACACATTTGTACTTCAGAGTAAGAGTATTCCAAGTGTGGCATGGTGACTGCCTCAGAATCATCGCTAGGCCTTGTGAACTCATGACTGGCTAAGAAAGGGAATGGGACAGTCACTCTGGCCCCTCTCCCAAAGACTATGATTCCATGGATGCTTTAATAGTGCAGGGACATCAGTATATTAGGTGGCATCACCATTGTGGGGAGGTCCAAGAGGCCACACATGGCAGGAAAGTATGTGACAGGCTTTCTTCTGAGGCAGGCACTGTGAACTACTTCAAGGAACATTTGTTGGGGGGGCTACTCCACAGAAAAAACATAGTCTAAGAGACTTCACACATTTCCTGACATCCCCGCTAGCAGGTGGCAGTGTCAGCTGACTAAGGGGCATGGTTGAGAACCACTCACCATCTGTCTAAATGCCCAGGAAGCTTTTCAGGGCAATTACAAGTAAGGTAACTGAGAGCCCTAGAGATCCTGATGTCTTACTGCATGCCCTATTGCTGTAGAACACATAGCACTTTGTGTACAACAGATCACAGAACCCCCAGAGGCATTCCACAGGACAGTCTGTTTTAGCTAATTCCTAGGTCAAGACTTTCCTTTCAGATATAGGCTTGTCTAGCTGATAATTAAAGCTAACTATGCCTAGGAAGGCCAGCAGTGTGGTTCCAACATTTGCCTAACCTCTGGTGACAGCCTTCCTACTGCATCATGACATCACATAGCACGGCAGAGTAACCAAGCTAGCTCAGGTCTCTCCTTATCATTAAGCCACCACTGATGCTATGGAATCCCATAGAACCTTAATTACTCTTTCCCCACATCCAAAACCATGAGCACACTGACCTAGTTAGCTTTAATTATCAGCCAGACAAGCCTACATGTGAAAGGAAAGTCTTGACCTAGGAATTAGCTAAAACAGACTGTCCTGTGGAATGCCTCTGGAGGTGGGTTCTTGATAATTTATAAAGGAGAGCTCAGCCTACTGGGTGGCACCATTCCCTAGACAAGTGCTCTCGGATGTACAAGAAAGTTGAGCCTAAATGAGAAGCAAGAAGCTTCCTTCAGGTTTCCTGCTGCAGCCCCTGCCCTGGCTTTCCTCAATGTTCAACTACAACCTATAAGGTGGGCAAGACTCTTTCTCTCCTACTGGTTTTGATTTGTTTGTTTGTTTGTTTTGCCACAATGTTTGTCCCAGCAACAGAGTGAGACTACTGTACATATGCAAGGAAATGCGAGGGTTCCAACACATGAGCTTTAGTTTTTGCATCTAAATCAGAGTGTACAGATAGAACTAGAGGATCAGTGTCCTCCCTTAGAGATGTCAGCTGAACTAAGAGCTAACAAGGAGATGGTCCAGAAAGAATCTGGACAGAACCAGAGACAGTAAAGCCCTGAGACTGACTAAGCTGGGGAGTAAAAAGTGTCCCCCAAGATAGTTCTGAATAATGGGGGTGAGCCTAGGGATAAATGCACAGCAAGAAGTTGATGCCCAAAGAATTCATTTCATGGTCCTTTCTGGAAAAAAATCTATCACCTTACTGTTTGTAGATCTTCCCTTTGAAAGAAGTATCACATCTAAGATATGATTCTCAAGTAAAAGAAACAATTATGAGGATATAAATCAGAAAGTGGTGAAACTGGGGAATAACAGTCACCAGTTGAAAAATAGTCATGAAGGTCCCAGTATTTTTTATTACTTTTTAAAAATTGATAGTCCACTAAGATATCAATAACATAAAGAATCACATTAATTGGTGCTTTTCAGAGTGATTAATTTCTTTATTTTCTCTCTAGTCATTTGAAATGCTCTGAAAGGTGCTCTTTTTTTAAGTATATTTTAACAGAGACTGTGCAAAGTCTTTTGTCTTAAACAGTTTTTGAGTGTGGTGGCATGGTTTCAGTCTCATAATTCAACACCAGACTAGTTCCAGACACTTTTATGTTGGTTCAGAATGTGCAGGACTGCAAGCCTTAGCCCTAAAATCTCCAAGAGCAGACATTGCTAACTCAAAAATCAACAACCTGGATGTTGTGCATGAAATCCTGCTTCACTACAGTGATAACTTTACACTCTGTTTCCATTTTCTTACATTTGGGCACATCATTGAGTCCTGTGAAGCGCCATGTCCAATCTCTACAGTCAGTATATCCTCAGATCCTTGTCATATGAAGAATGTCACTGACACTGTGTCCTCCTTAGACACAGAGGACAACACTGAACAGGTAGAAGGTGCTTATCCATTGTGAGGGACTTCTGGGCTAAAGCCAGATCAGTCCTGGGCTGACATGGATAGTTGTTGACCCTCCAAGTACCCACAACTCAATACTTGCAAACCCTGCCACATCCATGGAATCCTAGTTCAATTTGAGTTAATTTGATACATCAGGGTGGGTTCACCACTCAGAACCCACATGGCTAGTCCCAGTAGAAGTGTTGTAAGGACTTAAAAGCCTAGGGATACAAAGTACCTAGTAGCAACTAGTGGTCACTTCCGTTCTCTTTGTCTTCCCTCGGCTGGTTCTGATATGTAAGGTTCTGTCCAAGCAGGAAATGTTTAAAGAACTCAGGGTTCACTGACCTGTTAGGAAAACACTGAAATGAATGTCCCATGCGGTGTCCACTGACTCACATGAAGTTAGTGAACACCTTGCCTTCTGCCCTGAAGTCAAGGGTCTAGGCCCTGTATGCTGCTCTGTACACTACCTCTCCCTAGCCCATCACCATCCATTCAGACAATGGGTCTCTCTTGCTCACCTGTCTTGGGACTTGACCTTGCTATACTCCTTCTAGTTCTGGGAACTAAAGCTTTGCCTTGTATCCAAGTTCTCTCTCTCCCTACTGTCCTTAAGTTATAAGATGCAGAGCATCAATCTCTCTGCAATGTATCATGGGCTTCTCTGACTCATCACCTGCTAGTGAAAGCTACAAATGTGAGTCCTTGTGGTTTCCCCCACCTAGTTGAGTCTATCTGTGCCCTGTTATTGGCACAGGTCTCCATGGGCCAGATCTACATTACTAAGGGAAAACACCAGATTAATTATACTGTCTCCTCTGACTTGCCAAGCACAAAATCCTGATGTATACCTGAATGCCCCCTAACATATCATTAACATCTAATGCACAGAATGTTTTATATCAGAACACTCTCATAGAAATGGCAATCAACCATGTTTGTTCAGGATCCATTCATTCCTATCCATAAAAGTCCTACAGACAAACATGGTTTTTCTCCCATTAGTCTCCAGCTAGAACACAAGAAAGGGTTTGGCTGTATCTTGCAGAGAACCATGATTTGATGGTCCTCATGATCATACTTCCATTAATCAACTGAGCACACTACCACTACATGCCACCTCTATGTATAGAATCTCTCCTTTGTTGGCAGAGAGCTTTTGAAAGGCATTTCCATTCTCCATAGAGCACCTCTTCTTGCCAACACTTCCAGAAATATTGCTTTCAAGCGTAAACAGCTCATTCCATCCCAGCAGGGCTTTGCCCAGCAACAATCCTTGTCTAGGTTAATCATGAGGACCAGAATGGCAAGCTACATGACAGTCAACTTTGTGAGGACAGGAGCCATGTCTGCCTTACTCATCTGGGTGTGTGCAGCATCCTCTCTGAGTCACAGATAAGGTGGGCACTCACTATGTATTAGTGGAATTAGTGAATTAATATTTTACAAATTCAAAAGTCATCAGCACATCCTTGACTCAAGTTTCTGTGCATCTCCTAAGTGCTGTGCCCCCAGACAACAGAAAGCAGTCTAAGGAACATGAAACCCACATTTCCAAGAGGTACAGTTGTGGTGTTCAATTGTTTGGTGGGTTATAGATGTTTGTTATCATTTAGGGGTTGGTTACAAGTTGTTACTGGTCATGGTCAGGGGAAAAAACCCTAAAGAATGATGTGGGTCTGTCTTTCTACTCAAGGTCATGGGTTTGTGCTCCATGTTGGGTGCCAGATATTGTAGAAATATTTACTTGTAATATATTATATAAAGGATTAGTATTCATTAAGGGGTTATATAAACACTCCCTGATATAAATTGGACCTTAAGACAATTGTTGGAGAGTGGAAATGTCTCACCATGGATGGTTCCATCTGCTCCCTGAGAACACAGGAACAAACAGGAAAGGAGGTCAGTGTTCCCCAGATCTTAATCGATTCTGGCCACGCCCCATAGGGGTCCTGATTCTCAAGAGCTATTAAAGCTTCCCTAAATAACGCATAAATCCCACTGTAAAAAAAAAAAAAAAACAAAGACTAGATTCAGGAATCTCTTTCTGAAGGGAAAAAAGAGGCTATAGTATAGATGTGATGGGATAACAGAGTAGATTGTTAAGTCTACTTTCGAACAACTACTAGTATTTTTACATTGGTGTGGATTTTTGTACAGTGATACAGATTTAAGGCTATTTTTGCTATACTGAACATATGTTTCTACTCTTGTTTAAGGTATAGTACCTATGCAGCTCAGTTAACAATGTAAATTTCTAGTCCTTGAAAGTTATTATTACAAACTATTTAGGATAATTAAAAATTGCATGTTAGTAGTTATATTTATCTACTAATAAAATTTGTAGTCATGTTAGGTATGTTTTCAAGGTTAAACAGAGATATAGTTTAGTCAGATGGTCTTCAAATACTTACAGGATATGGCATTTAAGATGTCTTAATAACCTAAAGCTTTTCATGACAGTGTCTGCTCCTGGCAGCTCTAAATTACTTCAAAAAAATATCATGGGCATCAAAGAACCACCACAAGGAGTCTGCTTTTATTTGTGGCAAATGCTAGCCAATTGGGCAAGAAGCTGTCCTTGCTTTGTTTGACTGCTGACAGCGTGCTGTCTAAACTGGACAGGCAGGACTCAAAGGAACTTGACTGCCAAACTTTGCCAAGACAACATAAACTAGCCCTTCAAAATTCCTGCTTCACAGAAAAGTCCGTCAGATATTCTAGGCCCATGAGCTGAAGACGGACACCCCAATATTGCAGAGGAAACTTGGGTGACTGTCCAAGTAGCTAGCCTGGGCAATGACAGCTTCAGGAAGAGACATTTTGGCTCTGAAGCCTGATGCCTGTGGTGGGGTCTGCCAGTAGGTGAGAGGTCCCTGGAGGGCAGATGTAGGGAGCTGGTACCCAGCTTCTGTTTCTGAGCATCTCCTGGCTGCTTCCCAGTCCTGAGTGATTCACCAGCACCCCCTGCTCACCCACAGAAGTTGCACTTTTCAGATTTTCCTCTGACAGTCCCAGAACAAGCTCCAGGATGCCATCTGAGAAGTACCGGTATAGCCAGCTAGCCCCATCATTGCCTGTCCAGACTCTGTGGGGCTCTGCAGGAGATAATGCAACTCTCCTCTCAGTCTGGGAGTAGCAAAGCATTGCTGTCATGACCTCTGGGACCAGTCTGCCTTTCCAGTCCACCGCATCACCTTCTGATTATTCTCTTCCTTACATATTCAGTGTGGTTTCTGTGTCTCCCAGTGCTGGGACTAGGTGGGGAGTGGAGAAGGAAGGAGAGTGGGAGTCCTTTGGTAAAGCAGGACCCTATCCCCATTTCTCAACCATTCATTGAATCCCTTTTCCCTCACTAGGCATTAACAGATCTGCATTACTGTGGAGTCTTTTAAATGGGTGAGTTCTGGCTTCCCACTTAGAGAAACTAGAAGCACAGAGAAAAACCTGTGGTGCCCATTTAGAAAGAAGCAGGCTTAGGGTACCAGACTTCATTTTCAAAAGAGCTTTTCAGAATCTTTTAATATCTCTGTCCACTGGTTTCTTCCGCATAGTGATTTAAAAGGATGTAATGAATATGTGTATGAAGGCATTCAACAAAGGATGGTACTCATGCGCTCTCTCTCTCTCTCTCTCTCTCTCTCTCTCTCTCTCTCTCTCTCTCTCTCTGTGTGTGTGTGTGTGTGTGTGTGTGTAAGCTATGGTTTACATTACTGATCTGACTTCAGTGAAAATGACCAAAACACACCCCCCCCATATCATGAAGAAACCTAGCAATGGATGCTTTCAGTGTGGAAAAGCAGCATGTGAATTCTCTGCCCATCTGTGTGTCCTTCAGCCCTGAAGGGCTGGAACTGCAGACTTGTATGTTTTAGCTAGGGGCAGAAGAAGCAGACACAGAGCCTGAGGAGGGCCTGAGCCAATCTGTTCAGTGCAGCCCGGGGGGAATGTAAAATGTCTATCTTCCAAGCTTGCTTTCCAGATAAGGCCCATCACACACTACAGGTAAAGTAACCTGAGCCCTTGAAGGGCTTGAGAAAATCTCCTTAGCTGTTTGGGAAGTCCTTATAACATATTCACTGGGCTGGAGAGATGGCCCAGAAGTTAAGAGCACTGGCTGTTCTTCTAGAGGTCTGAGTTCAATTCCCAGCAACCACATGGTGACTTACAACCATCTATGATGACATCTGGTACCCTCTTCTGTATACTGTATACTTAATAATAAATAAATTAATTTTTAAAAAAATGTTCACAGTGAGTAGCGCCAGGCAGCCAATATCCAGCCCAGTTATATCCATATGTGTGTCTTCTGTGACAGTCATGAAGAGCTCAGACAGCCAGCGCCTCTTGCCTATGACAAGAAAAGGGGACTGATGCTCAAGTGCCGTCCTTCTCCCTGGCCAGGTCCACAGAGGATGTTCCTCCAGCTCAAGCCTCTCAGCTGTGGAGATCCTTCATTGCCTGGAGAGCTCCCCACTCCCTGATTGCCTGGTCACACTCTCCATGTGAGGGAGGGGGACCTAAGGGGGGTTCTGAGTGGGGTTATTGGCAAGAGAAGCCAAGCCAAGCAAAACACAACAATGCAAACATCCACAGTATTAAGAAGCCCTTTCCAGTTGGCTGTGGTGGCGTATGCCTCTAATCTCATCACTTGAAAGACTACGGTAGAGCGAAGTTGGTTCAAGGTCAGCCAGGACCACATCTCCAGAACTTGTCTCTAATTAACTATGATCAATTAATTAATTGTTAGAAGTAGTTGACTTGTGTGTGTGGTGCTGGTGCTGTTCAGCCAGCTCCCAAATCCGAGGAACTAGGACAATTGACAGCCTGAGTCCCAGGCTGCAGGCTGGAGGCACCAGGCCCAGAAAGGGCTCTTCTCAAAGAAGCACAAGACTGATGTCCCAGCTCAAGATTAACTCTGCCTTTTTGTTCCAGTCAGTTCTTCAGCTCCACCTACATTAGGGACAGGAGAACTAAATAGTCTGTGGGTTCAAATGTTAATCTGCTACGGACTCACCCACAGAGTACATAATGAATAGTATTTGACCATTAGTCCGGTCAAATGGTCTAGCCCAGCTGATCATGGAATAAACCATCACACTGAAGGATACCATGTCAATGTCCTGTGTAGGGTCTTAGCTCTGAGAACACTTGCTATATACACCCTGGAGCCAAAGGGAGGCCACTGCTCACTTCATCTTCCTCTCGGAGCCCTGGTGCAGCACATACAGAGTAGTGAGGACATCTAATGAGTGACCAGGCCTTGGAGGGGTAGTGGAAGATGGCAGCAGGCCGGGAAGGTGGATCTCTTACGACTATCACACCACAGACCTCACTATACTCAGACTGAGGGTTCAGAGTAATGGCTCCATATCTCTGAAGTTCCCCTGTAGGTAGTGTTTAAGAACTGTTTCAAACAATATAAACAATAGCTGAGAATCTGCTGTAAGCCTTTCACTTGCCAGGAGCTGGGTGGTTTAACAGTATCCTGTTGTTCGGAGTGGTTTTGCTCATCCCAGCTTGCAAAGAAAGAAACTGAGATTGCTTGTCTGAGAAGTAGCTGGGTAGGGTTCCAATCACCCCTTCATGAAGTCCTGAACATTTGCTCTTAAGCAAGTGAATACCAAGTTAGAACAAGTCACTAGAGAACTTTAAACTGCTTATACTGTAATGAGATCTTTCATCATTAAAAAATACCCAAAGCAAACTGAACAAGGGATTGTCCAAATGTCATCGAATGTGGACCTGCGGTCCTGTCTGCACGGCTTTAACAAGAACAGCATTTAGTATCTGACACTTTTACAGTTATGAACTATGGTAACTTTGCCAAATTAATCTTTTGCCTGTTTCTCATTCATAATACTTACCCCATAGAGTGTTTAGAACTGTACTAGACTACATTCTTTTAAGATTAAATGTGTCTATGTATGTGAGGCATCCACAGCTCTACTTAAAAAGCCATTAGCTTATGGGATGACAGCTGCTGGGTTAGTTCTGTAAGGAGGTGACACAAAACTGCCCTTCAGGAATTAGCTTTATTAGGAAAAGGGGCATCTCTACCATATGAGCTGTGATCAGGCTTAAGGTAAGTCAGCACTAGAGTGGACAACATGAGAGAGCCTTAAATGAAAAGAAAAGCCTCCCTTTAAAAGCTGAGGAGGAACATATGGCACACACTGCCCCCCACAAGCCTCAGGGATCATTGAGGGATGGAGAGCATAAAGATGTAAGAGCCAGCGGTGGTCAATGACTAAAAGAACATGAGATTCTGACACAGCAGGGCAGCTACACTAATCAGCTTAAGTTGTATACAGCCTGTGCCAGCAAGCCAGGAGAGCCCCACATGGAGAGGAGAGCTGAGCACACAGTCCAGCCCCTAGCTGGGAAGCTACTGGCGGTTGTTTGCTGCCAGGAGAGGAAGAGACAGTTTTCTCTGGGAGCACAGCCCCTGGTAAGACCATGCCCCAGCAGAAGACCACAAATCCCAGGATATCTGGGGAGCAAAAAATAATCTTGAGTTGTTTTAAAAAAGAAAAAGAATACACTTGGGTAAGGAAGGCTGGCAGAGGGGAAGAGCTGAGGGAGGGAGAACACACCCTGCGCACTGTTTAGCGAAAGGAGAAGGGGACCATGAGGAGCACTAGCCCAAGGCCCACACCCCTAACCCAACATCAGTGAAGCGTGAAAGGCAGACATGTGTGAGTTCAAGGCCAGCCTGCCTATACAGCAGATTCTAGGCCAGCCCAGGCGATACAGTAAAACACTGTCTCAGTAAAACAAACGAATCAATGAGTAATAATAAAAAGAGAGTGATAGTCTAAAGTAGTAGAGGTAGGGGTGTCCTGCTACAGACAGGCTGATGGCAGAGGTCTGGAGGTTCCTCCAGAGAAATCCCCAAACAAAGGAAAATACCCAACTTCATACCCTTTCATGTGCTTTAGTCTGGGATAGCCCACTTGCGAAGGAACAATGAGTCTGGGACTGAGTAGGATCATACGTTAGGAGTGTCGGAGCACAGCACCAACAGCTGATCTACAGCATTTCCAAGGGCTGCTGGGGAGGGCATGAGCTCCCGCACCTTAGGGAGTAAAGGCACAGGGCCCCATCTAACACTGATCATTGCAGCAGCCCAGGCAGCAAGGCTATCACTTGACATGTGTGTGGGATCATTACGAGGACCAGCTTTCTGGAGATGGCGGTAATCACCCACAGGGCAGCTAAAACCTCCTGCACAACAACATTCTGGCCACTCACATTGGGAAGCTTCTTCTGTTACTCAAGGCAGCTTCAGAAACAGCAATTTCTACCTGTGGTACGGCAATGTTTTCCTCTATTACATGGTGCTATTTTAGACTTTGTTCCAGTAGCCATGGCAACTCGAGAAAAATACGCAGTGGCACCAGGCCTGTGGCACTCACACTAGAACCACCGAAATTCCTAGTGATGGAAGAGAAGGGTCAGGAGATCCTCACCTGAAGTTCAGATATTGCCTCCACCAGCAGCAAGTGATTATAGAAAAGGCTACACATATAGAAAATGGGAGGTTAACAGAAAGTAGGACTCCATAATCCAGCTTTCATAAGGTCTGCCTCCATGATGGGGTAGGATGCGGTGGCACTGCACCGATGTACCTGGGGGGCTTTGTAACAGCAAGCCTAGTGAACTCATTCATGTCACCAAGCTGGGCTCAGGTGAAACTGCAATTTGCTTTGTCATTGTTAATGCAGTAAGACCCTTGATGTTTACTCACAGCTATGGCTTTGATGCGCTACAAAACCACACAAGAATGGGATGCAAAATCCTGACGGTCTTACATGTCTGACAGTGTCCAGGTCTTACAATTGAAAATGACTATTGTCCAAGAGAAAATGACCACAGTGAACTTTATGAATGGACTTTAAATAAACACTGTGTAAGTACCACACACGACGAGCAGGCTGATTTAGCAAAGAGGAAAAAAAAAAAAAAAAAAAAAAAAAAAAAAAAAAAAAAAAAAAAAAAAAAAAAAAAAAAAAAAAAAAAAAAAAAACCCACTTGGAAATTCAAAGCTTCATCTTTTCTTTAAAAAGTGGAACAGTGCCAAAGAATTTACAAGTGGGGGACACAGAAGTGAGTGCTGTGGATGTTCTGACATTTAAGAGTCTTTAGTACTGAGATACTGAATATTCAAAAATGTTGAAATGTCTGAGCTTCTGCTGCATCAGCACCTTTCAGCCTGGGTGGGGCCCTGGCCTCATCAGCATCTATAAAGATAGGAAGTCCCACAAGAACCTGGGTGTCACTCTCCCCACTCGAGCTCCTTCAGGGTGTGATGCTCTAATTCCTCTTTCAACTCCTGTCTCTGTGGACTTGGGATGATCAGCTATCCGTAAGATTTATAACTCACTGCTTTTAGTTGGATATATCATGTATATAGATCCAACATATATATCATGTCAACATTCTTTGATTCCAAAATTCTCTCCCTCCTTTAGGATGTATGGCCATGCTTTTCTTTCTGCTGACATCTTGCTTTGATATAATAAAGCAAACGCCAGTTCCTTGAGTTTGTCTTAAAGGTGAAACTTTTTAAAGAATTTTCATTGTAGGTTAGGACTTGGTAGAACACCTTAATTTACTGAATCAGCATGCTATGGTCTAAATTCACACATCTGAAAATCCACAGATGATGTGGGATATACTTGTGTATGCTGTGAATACCACTGGATAAGATAGGCATTGTTCTGGCCTGTGGCAGAGCAGCTTAGAAGCAGGTGGGAAATCCCAGCATAGGTACAGGGAAGAAGGGTGGAGTCATGACAGAGGAGATCCAGCTGCCCAAGAAGCAATGTACAGGTAAGCTGCATGGCAAGATGCAAGAGCTAGCTAGTGATATGCCTGAGCCATAGGCCAAGCAGCATGGAATTAAGTCTTTGTGTGATTATTTGGGACTAAGTGGGGCCACAGGTCTGAACCTCAGGCTAGGCCAGGCCACAGGCAGGGGAGATTCATTTGGACTATGGTGCTAGGCCAGACCAGAAACTTCCTACAACATGTATCTGTTTATGCCACAGAGGAAAAAACACAATGCACTAGCTACTGCAGGGTTTCAGTATGATGTGTTTGTGGTCATTGAAACTCAGCTGAGTCAACACTGACTGGTTCTATTCTCTTACCTCTGAATGTGATCAGGATGATTCTCACTTATAGCCTTAAGAGTTTCTTTATATTATCTTGTCACTGTGACAATGAGCAGAACATGAAGCTGCAGACTGATGCACAAAACTCTGTGACACTGTCTAAAAACACACTGTCCTATGAAAGACACCAGAGAGGCATGTGTCTCTTAAATTCCAGTTTATTACACTGAAAATTCATGTATTTGATTACTTTGTCCACATTTTATTTATCAGTAGCTATGTGGGACTATTATGCTGGACAGTGTAAGTACAAATTTCTTTTATATGACTGTTGGAAAGTGTGCCTCACACTGCTGATCTTATAATTCTGAGGCATCTTTCAAGACCCACCCTGATTTCCCAAAATAGAAGGGTTCCTGGATATTAAGAAATTAGGAAGTTTCTGGTGCTAAAATTAGAAAAATTGAGAGCAGTGCTGGGATACATTGTTATAGATCAAATAATTTATGTTAACACTTCTGTCCCACTCATAGCAAACAGCATAGTATGCATTATTATTATTATTATTATTATGCTTATGACAGCTATTCTTGCTTGTCAACTTGACTACATCTAGAATTCACTAAAACGCAAGCATCTGGACACACCTATGAGGGGCTTTCCTTAATTAAGTCATGTGAAGTGGCAAGACCCACCTGTAATCTGGATCTTTTGATGTGGGAAAATCCACCTATAATCTAGGCCACACTTCCTATGAGTAGCCCATAGAAAGGGCATGGATGAAGGAAGCTTTGGCTCTTTGTCTTCTTGCTTCACTCTTGCTGGCAAGTTCATTTCCTTCACTGGCATTAGAGCCGACTTCTTCAGTCTTCCCATGTATCTGAAGAGCAGCTGAGACAGCATACATCAAGCCTAGTGGCCTGAATTCTTGGACCTTCTGTTAGTAGACAGTCACTGTTGGTCTAGCTGGGCTACAGCCTGTGAACGCATTCTAACAAATGCCCAGTGTGTGTGTGTGTGTGTGTGTGTGTGTGTGTGTCTGTGTATCTGTGTGTCTGTGCATATGTATGTGTGTGTGTCTGTGCGTGTGTGTGTGTGTGTGTGCGTGTGCGCGCGCGTGTGTGTGTGTGTGTGTGTGTGTATGTGTGTCTGTGCATGTGTATGTCTGTGTATATGTGTGTGTGTCTGTGTCTGTGTGTATGCAAGCATGCATGTGTATGTCTCTGTGCATGTGTGTGTCTGTGTGTGTGTGCATGTATATGTGTGTCTGTACGTGTGTGTGTTTGAGTGTGTGTGTGTGCCTGTGAATGTGTGTGTGCATGTGTGTGTATCTGCGTGTATGTGTGTGTCTGTGCATGTATGTGTGTGTCTGTGCATGTATGTGTGTGTCTGTATCTGTGTGCCTGTGCATGTGTGTTTCTCTCTGTGTGTGTGCATGCATGTGTATGTGTGTGTCTCTGTGCATATGTGTGTGTGTCATTCTATCACTTCTGTTCCTCTTGAGAACCCCAACTAACACAATGCCCAGCAAGTGGCTTATGTGGAAGATAATCTTTATCTTTATGCATGTGCTGAATGGCTTGAAAAAAATTTCTAAGGTTATTCTGCCAGGACATATGTCTATGATGAAAATTCCTCTGCACCAGTTTTGTCTTTAGATGTTTTTGAGCTTGGTAGGTAGGGGATGTTCTACATTGACTTCTGTGGCTAAAGCAAGGTGAGTTTGAAAAGTTCTCATGGAAAACTAAACTAAAACTATAAACAGTCATTTAGTTTCTAGTTTTTCTCAAAAGGTGGAGAATTTGTGGGATTCAGGCACTCCTGAAACAGCAATACTAATGTGGTTCTACTCACTAAGGATCACCCACTGAGGACCACCTACTGAGAACCACTCACTCAGGAAGACACATTTCAGGAGCAGCTTGCAAGCTCAGTGACAAGATGGCTGATGCATATTATGATTTACACTATGCTCTGCATCATCCCAAGTCACAGCTGGCAAGTTTCTCAGAAAACCAAAGTCTTTGCACTAACAGGCAGACTTCTGGTGAATTGTTTATCACACAATTAATTAAATATATATTCTGATGTCAGAGTTTAAGAGCTGAAACCCCAGGATTCTTCTAGTCCAAACCAGTTTGCAGAAGATTTAAAGGCCCAAATGCCTACATGCCTCTTGCCAACATTCCACAGTGAGAGAGAAGCTGCATGATTTTTCCAAACAACAAGGACAAAAAGCAAAAGCAGAGGCTGCCTAAACCCCTGCAAAGAACTAGTGGTATTTAAAGAGTCACATTCTTATGACTGCTCCATGATTATTACTGAGTTGTTTAAAAATATTTTTAGTTAATATTATTTCATTTTTAAGAAATTTCCCATGGACAAAATTGCTAGCAAACATGTATTATTACATGTAACTGAAAGAGCAGTCAGAAGTAGCAGCACTTTAGTAGGGGGATGGGCTAATGCTATCAGCTGGTGGGGGAAGGCTAAATGCTCCAATTTAATGCACAGCATTTTTGCAGGCTGGTGAGGAATCACTTAATGGAGGGTTGTAGCAGATGTTGCTAACAGGTAATTGAAGCCCACGCTGGCAGAGGAATAGGAAACCAAGTCTAGGGCTTATTAAAAGGAATTGGAACTCTCTAGCTCTGTGATAGTATTAATGGTTGACCTGACCTGGGAAGTGGGCTCTGAGCATGTGGGGATAGGAGTATCTTGACTGGTTAACTGAGATGTTAGGACCTGCCCACTGTGGGCTGCACCATTCGCTGGCTGGAAACTTGGACAGTCAAATGGAGAAAGGAAGCTGAACAGTGATGTGCACTAGCCACTCTGTTCACAATTATGACAGTGTCTTAGTCAGTGTCCTTTTGCTGTGACCATGACAACTCTTATAAAAGAAAGCATCTAATTGGGGCCTGCTTATAGTTTCAGAGGTTGAGCCCATTATCTTCATGGAAAGGAGCATGGCAGCATGCAGGCAGACATGATGCTGGAGAAGAAGCTGACAGCTCTACATCCGGATCCACAAGCAGCATGAAAAGAGAGCCACTAGGCCTGGCTTGAGCAATTGAAGCCTCAAAACCCACCCTCAGTGACACATACCTCCCTGATGACTAATCATTAAATCATTAAACCCACCCTGAGTGACACATACCTCCCTGATGACTAATCATTAAAGCTACGAGCCTATGGGGACTGTCCTTACTCAAACCACCAAGGCTTGGGTGTGATGAGCTATGTTGTCAAGTACCTGCTGATCCGACTTATCCACCATGACAACTGCAGCTTGAGCTGTGAGTGAAAACAAACCCTTTAGAATTGCTCTTACCATGCAATAGGAAAAGTCGAGACAGGAACCACACAAAAACCCTTAGGTTCAAAGGTTGCTCCATCTCTGGGAGATTTTGGTGAGTAGGTTCATCTTTCTATTGGCTGCAGCAGAGATCACAGCATAACTTATCCCATATCACATGGCATGTACAGTGATCTTTGAACACTATTTGCCTTATTTAAACAATTCAAGTCTCCAGATCCAGAAGAAATATTTCTGGGACATAAACAATTTACAATTTTTTTCAAGTAAATATTTATTTTTATTTTGTGTGTTTGAGCATTGACCTGTAACACCCCCCCCCAACACACACACACCCACATTCACATGCACACACACCCTGCTGTTTGCCTAGTGTTTATGGAGGGCAGAAGAAGGCATCAGGTGCTCTCGAACTGGACTTATAGATATCTGTGAACCATCATGTCAGTGCTAGCAACCAAACTCCAGTCTTCTGAATACAACAAGTGTGCTTCTTAGCTATCAAGCCATCTCTCCAGCCCAGAGAAACGGGGGTTTGATTTAGATGCTTTGAAAAAGAAAACTGGGAGTGCTGGATAGAAGTCAATAGGCAGGTATACATCAGTAGACTATAAGCAACCTCTAGGAAGGAATAAAGTAGCAAGAATGCCATTAAAACCTGGGGACATCTCTGGGAGGAAAGAACTTCTACAGCAATAGAAACTCATGGCCAACAGGACAATATCCAGCCTTTATCTTAGGAGATTCATTTCATTATGCAAATAGCCTAGCCTAGCCTACCCAAATGTAATTTAACTGGTTACAATGCCTAGTATATTATTACCATCACACTTACTGTCCTGGATGATCAGCTCTATTTTAATAACGGTGGTATGTCTCTGTGACGTCTTCCTGACTGGGAAAAAATTTTACTGTATGTTTTTTTTCTGCCCTTGAATATCACCTGCTGGATTCCTATAACACCTGGATCAAATGAGCCCTAATCGCCCTTGAGCTCTGAAACTCTTGAGGTCCCCGCAGTGTACAAGGTACAGAGCATTTTCGTAGAAATCAATAGAGACCTTGGCTTTAGGCCAAAATGAATTGACAGGGGACTGATCACCTTTAGTCTAGACAACAATAAGACAAAGGCAAGACTCTGTGTGACAAACACCAAAAGACTGTGATCCCCAAGAGAAAAGAAGGACACAAACAAGGAGCCCCAAAACTTGTATGGCCCAGAGACTTGTATGGTGCCAGTGCCCAACACCAGAGCAGCCACGCAGAGTGGGATGGCACAGCCTGGGATCCTCATCATGATGAGGTGTACTTATGGGGCAGAACAGAGAGAGTGGGGAGACGGGACAAGGTGATGGACAGAAAACAGTGCAGAAATCTGCACTGCACCTTGAGTCTTTCAGTCTGTTAATCTGTTAAACAAGGGAGACGTTAGAAATAAACTCTCTGTTCTAGAGACACGCATCACCTTTTCCTGGCACTGTTCATTCTTGGAATGCAGCATATACCTTTCTCAGAGATGGGATCTCAACTCACTCGTGGGCAATGCTCTCACCTTTCCTTAGGTCTGAAGCTTTGACTGACTCACTGAATCACACTCTGATTTGCAATGTGTTTAACTTTTCATAGATGTGTGTCCTACCTCCGTAGGCATGCAGTTCCTGAAAGCAGAACCCACGCTAATTATTTTCTGAGAATTGCCATAAAGCCCAGAACAGAAACAATTGTTATTCAGGACTTAGCTATTGGTGCTCTGCCAACATGCTAAGTTATAGTCATAGTCAATTCTTCCCAAAACTCTTGAAGGAACTAGCTTATCAGGTAAGAAAATATAAATAGAAGTTGCTTTTACATGGCTTAAGTTAGTTATTCAAACTCAGACATAACCCTCTCTGTAGCTTATGCTATGAGTTAATATCTTATGAACTAGTAAACACATGGCTTTGTGATGTACACATACATACATGTCTCCTTTATTGCCAAAGGCTCCCAGGGAAACCAGGATATAGGATTCATTGCAGAAATCATGTATGTCTACAACAAAAGCAAAATCCTAGATATTTTCCTCTAATTTGTGATTAAAAAAAAATATTGAAATAATCAAGAAGGCATCCAAAAGTACATTTTTAGTTACATGGCTCATCCAGACGTAAGACCAGGGCAAATCACATGGGGCCATATGGCATTAGGACAGGGCAGTTAGGCACCCACAGGAGTTTGGAGTGGGATTCAAGTATCTCTTCTGCTGCTGATTTTCTGCTGTGTGACTCAGGACCCGCCTAAGGAAAGGAATGGCTTGTTTCACTCTAATAGCATGTGAGGATCAAGATGAATGTAGTTTTCTATATTTCCTATGAGCTTCAGTGAAAGCAGAGTTGTCACTCTCTACACTGAGTGATCTCAGCTCATTCCTTCCATAAAAGGTCTCAGGGCAAACATGTGTGGGTGCAGGCAGACATTGTTTCCTGGCCTCCTTTCCCAAGTAACCTACATGGAGACTCAATATTAATCATAAAGGATCAGCAGATAGCCCAGGCTTGTTACTAACTAGCTCTTACAACTTAAACTAACCCACTTCTATTCATCTATGTGCTGCCACATGTGCTTTGCCTGTCCTCCAGCATGTCTTACTCCGCTGTGTCTCCTGAGTACTCCTTGACTCTGACCTTCTTCCTCCCAGCATTCTCAGTTTGGCTACCCCACATCTACTTCCTGTTTGGCTACCAGCCAGTCTGTCCTTTATTAGCCAATGAGAAAAATATATAATCACTGTATACAGAAGGATTATTTCACAGCATTTCCTCCTGTCTAATTAAAAAAAAGGTCTTAATCTTAACATAGTAAAACTATATATAACAAAGGAGTTTTTAAGTAAGAATTGGTTATAATAACTAGTCCATTTGTATTTAGCAATTACAAAGGAAATACTATTATTATTGTATTTTTATGACTCAAAATTTTATACCTAATTTACCCTTTAGCATAAATAAAAACCTTAACTATGACAATCTAGCCTTCAGCTCTACTATATTTTCTGAAGTATATTAGTGCTGCCAGGAGCAGATATGTTTTACTGTCATGAAAAACCTTAGGTTATAAAATATATTAAATGCCATATTCTATAGATCTCTGAAGTGTTTGAAGACCACCTATCTATCTAAATATGTTTCACCTTGAAAACATACCTAATATGACTATGAATTGGATTATTATAGATAACTATTAACCTGCATTTTAAATTGTACATTACATTTTCCAATGAGTTGCATAAACACTATACCCCAAACAAGAAAAAAAAATACATGCAGTATAACAGAAATAATTTTAAATTTGTATTAATAAACTAAAAACCATACAAAATACAGTATTTTGAGACTAATAGCTGTATTTGGATTAGATTCAATAATCTATCCCTTTTTCCTATCATTTCAATATCCTATCTCCATTTCTTTCTTTAGATATAGATCTTTGAATTTAACTCCTTTGTTTAGCTTTTTCCTTGGCTATGACCAATAACAACTTGTAACATACTCCACTTAAATGATAAAAATATCCCTCACCCACTTTCTGGGAGTGTGTGTGGTTCTCTAACTTGCCTTCTGTTGTTTGTGGAGCTGCTATCTTTGAGGGACCCTGAGAAAATTTAGGATAATGGTCAAGTCCTGGCAAGAGTATTCTGTGAGGCTGCATCATCCCAGCCAGCAGCCTTGAGGCTGTTTTGGATGCAGAATTCTTAGCAGACTGCAACAGAAGCACTCTGAGAGGCTGGATCACCTGGACTCATCCATTTTCAATGGTGTTTGGTCCTCTTGTTCTGAAAATACTTTAACTTTTAAAGGTAGCATACATATTTACATTAATACAAGTACAGACTGTAAACTATACAGTCAACCAAAAAATGATTTTTTGTTTTGTGTTTGAGCAGGTAAAATATACACCAAATGTCTTATAGTTCTTTCAGGTTTATTTTTTTTTATGTTTGTAGCCAGGATTTTCAGGGAGTCTTCCCCAATCAAACCTGCTTTTTTTTTTTTTTTTTTTTTTAAACTTTGAAGAAATCTATAGCCTTTTATTTTCCTAAGTCAAGATATTTTAAAAAATATATGTTGGTTTAATCCAGCAGCATTTATAAATAAATGTCTCTTTGTCGGTATTGATCCTTCTTCAGCAGTCAAAAAATTAAAAAACAACACAATAACACATAGCATCCAGACTTTCTGTGTATTTCTATCTTTATGTGGCTTAACTCTTTTACATCAATTTACTCCTTTTTTAAAGGACTTCATTATTTTAAAACCATATATATTTTTATGACTGTCTATACCTTCTCTTTTCTCTCCCAAGCCTATGTATATTTTTAAACATACTGTGACCATTTTGAGTTTTGTTCCATCTGAATTGTATATCTGTATATAAAGACATTTGTATATCTTTATTGTATAACTGTAGTATCTTCATTCTGCATGAACAAATTAAAAATGTTGTTTAACTTAGATCATGTCATGCTGGTGGCTGGCGCTTCCCCCTCCATTCCCTGAGAAACTATTCTCATGAGGGAGGCACATTTACCACCAGCTCTTGGAGCCATGTTTACCTCGAAAACCTGGGAAGTTTCTGGGTCCACACCACCACTAGCAGCATGCCATCCACTGCTCATAAACTCCATTTATGGGATAGCAGAGCCTCTGAAAATTGCCTTGTGGTTTTTGTCACTAGCACTGAGCCAGGAAGCTGTCTCTTAAAGGAGTCACACTTCTGTTCACTGCCACCAAACAAAGCCCAACTGATAAAATGCTGCTACTGAGAAGCCCTGCTTGACTCTGTTCTTTTCTGTTTTAAAATCCTTTTTTAAAATTTCTCAGATTTTATGTGAATGTAGTTACCAAACATTTGGGTGCAATTTGTTGGCAAATGTTTCTTTCCTGCCTGCCAATTCCCAAATAACTGACAGAGTCAAATTAATTATAAATGCTCAGCCAATAGCCCAGGCTTGTCACTTATTCCAGAGGTCCTGCAAGCCTTACCTGGATGAAATTTTCCTTCATCAGAGATTCATTCCTCTGGTGGGTTGACATCTGAGCTGTCAATTCCTATAAGCTGTATTTACATCATGTCCTGCAATAGCTCATGACATGGCTTGTGGATTAACCTGTCCTCCAGCATGTCTTGTTTCTTCTGTGTCTCTTTGTGAGTCGTCTGTCTTGGTCCCTCCTCCTCCTGGCATTCTCAGCTTGGCTGTCCCATCTATACTTCCTACCTGGCTATCAGCCAGTCAGGTCTTTACTGACAAATGAGAATAATATATATTCATAGTGTACAGAAGGATTATTCCACAGAATGTCTCTATTGTTCTATCTACCAACAAAGACCATGGAGTCAGATGTTGGGATGAAAACTTGCTAGCTCAGAGAATCTGAAAAGCAACCAGCTGATCTTCTTTTTTGGCCAGAGAACCATCAAGAGAGCATTTCTTTGCAAATCAAAACAACTTTGAGATACCACCTAACACCTGTTAGATTGGCTAAGATAAAAGGCACAGATGACAGTGTATGCTGGAGAGGATGCGGAGCAAGGGGAACACTCCTCCATTGTTGGTGGGATTGTAAGCTTGTTCAGCCACTTTGGAATACAATATGGAGGTTTCTCAGAAAATTGAGAATCAATCTCCCCAAGGACCCAGCAATACCACTTCTGGGTATATACCCTAAAGAGGCACATTCACACTCCAAAGGTATTAGCTCAACTAT